>CAKALU010061217.1:0-140053 GCA_916700995.1 Hozukius guyotensis
CGCTGGGCATGTGCCGACAGTGTGCCTGCATTGAACAGGCTCCCCAATACAGCACTGAGAGTGAAACACAATGAGGAGAGGACGGCTGGACTTTGGACATTTCTTTCTGTGTGCGTCCATGCAAATGTGAGTTTGTTATGTTTAATATATATATTAGACTAGCATTAATAATTAGTAACTCTGTATGTAAGCCTTTTTCTATGTAGATGCCTGTATTATTTTAGGCTCACTTTTGTTGCTAATGTTTATTCACTATTAGTTCTAATCACTCTACTGTTGTGTTTTGTTGTTACAGAACCACACAAACTATTATTTTGTTGCTTTATCTGCTGAGATAAACAGCCGTAAACATACACTTGGACTCCGCATCTTATTCTTCTACAATCACACCTGATCATGAAATAGTGTCCTGACCCGACACCCTGAAGCGTTTGCTGCCACACCTACTGATTTATAAGAACACACACATTCTCTCATACAATTTTGGTCCTTCGCGCCGGATTACAAGCAACCGCTTCAGCCCAGGATGTTCAGGCCAGATGAAAGAGACCCAGAACGAGATGTGGACCGCCGACGGCCACAACGACACAGCCACCTGCCATCATATCTTCAGGACTATGAGGTCAGCTACCCTATTAGGCACCGCATGCCTGTTGATGAGCAGACCAGTCAGGCTGATTCCGCTGATGTCCGAAGATATATTCGTAGCATTAGAGAGGAAAATGACCAACTGTGACAAGATGTGCAACGTCTTACAGACAAGATTTCCAGCTCTCCTGTACTAGCTTCACCATACGTCATGTCACGGCCCAGACGCCATGAGTATGAGACGTCATACACACCTGCGCCCACTAGTAAGCTGACGCCGTTTAGTGGTCATCAAGGCCCACGTCAACGTGAAGGTGCTCCGCAGGTGCCACTCAGTGATGAGTCTTCACACCCACAAGGCAGCCAACGTGACCCGATTAAGGAGCTCAGTGACAGTTTAAAGGGAGCAGGGTTGTCCAGTCAACATGCAGCACATTCACCAGCAACTTCAGGTGAATCATCCCCAAGCTACAAAGACCCCCTTCTGCTAACACCAGAAGGTAGTAAGTCCCCTCTGCCTCAAAGCTCAAGTGCAGTGGAACAGTCGCAGCTGCACCACCAAGATGATAAGGGCTGTCCTCCACCTGACGCTGTTCAACATCAGCCAGCCAACAGCTACCGCCACCTTTGCCCTACAAGCTCATGTTCAGAAGCACACAGAGCCAGGAGAAGATGCCCGTCTGTCAATAGAACGCTGTTTCTATGTTGATGTTTGCTGTTTGCAAAGCCTCCCCTCTGAAGAGCAAGCAAAGAAGTTGGTGGACCGACTGCAATCCCTCCTCATGGAGGGTGGATTTGAACTGCGGCAATGGGCCAGCAACGTGCCCACAGTCATTTGCCACCTACCAAGGGAGTCTCGGTCAGAGAGCAGCGAACTCTGGTTCACCCAGGAGGTGACTGACCCCCAAGAGCGCACTCTCGGACTTATATGGCAGTGCAAGTCTGATACACTGCGATACAATCACCATCAGAGTGGAAGTCCAGAGCCTACCATGCGCAACATCTACCGACTGCTCGCCCAGCAGTACGACCCTCTCGGGTTCATTAACCCATACACCACGAGAGCTAAGGTCATTGTGCAACGTCTCTGGGACAAGAAAAGAGGATGGGATGATCCCCACCTACCAGAAGACCTGCTTCAAGCCTGGCAGGTGTGGGAAAGTGAACTTCCCCAGCTAACACAGATAACGCTATCAAGATGCTACACCGACCACAGCCGGGACTGCAGCAACAGCAGTCGGAGCATTCACGTGTTCTGTGACGCCTCTGAGCGTGCGTATGGGTCCGTAGCATACCTGCGCACTGAAGAGGACGACGGACAAGTTCATGTAGCCTTCTTGGCTGCAAGATCAAGAGTCTCGCCTAAGAAGCAACTCTCAATCCCAAGACTTGAACTGTGTGGAGCCCTGACAGGAGCAGAGTTGTCTTCAGTCCTGAAGAGAGAGCTCACTCTTGAAATCCAGGAAGTGGTGTACTGGACAGACTCGACCACAGTACTTAACTGGCTTCAGTCAGATTCATGCCGGTATAAGGTATTTGTGGGAACCAGAGTTGCAGAAATACAAGAGCTGTCTGACCCTGCAGCCTGGCACTATATCGACTCAGCGACCAATCCCGCTGATGATATTACAAGAGGAAAAACACTGGCTCAGCTCGCTGGACAGAATCGCTGGAGTCAAGGGCCACCCTTTCTGCAGCTGCCAGCCAACCGCTGGCCAAATGCACCAGAGGGAGAACCTAAAGAAGAGGTAGGAGAGCTCAGGAAAATGGTGTTCTGTGGCCTGCTTACAGGAGCAACCAGTCCAGCAATACCTGACATCCAACAGTTCAGCACTTACCAGGAACTCCTAAAAGCTACCACGCAGTCGCTACATGGGGCGGCTGACAGCACTACTCAGCCTGCTGTTGACGACTTCCGCAAAGCAGAGTTGGCTCTCCTGAGACATGCTCAGATGGAGAGCTTTCCTGATGAGTTTGTGCTAATCAAATCAGGAAAGGCCATCCCGGCAAGCAGCAGATTGCTTACCCTCGCTCCTGAGTATGATGCGTCGTCTGACCTGATCAGAGTAGGAGGCAGACTCCGCAGGTGTGACAACCTGAGCCAGGAAGCTCTGCACCCAGTACTTCTTGCCCCCTCTCACCCAGTCACGAAGCTCCTGATCCAGCACTGTGACAGTCAGTTGCATCACCCTGGAGCTGAACGTGTCTTCGCCGAGCTGCGCAGAAAGTACTGGATATTGAGAGGTAGAGAAGCAGTTAGGAGGCATCAACATAACTGTCCTGAGTGTAGGAAGTGGAGAGGTCAACCACAAGTTCCAAGAATGGCAGATCTGCCCCCCTCAAGTTTGAGGCTCTTCCGACCTGCTTTCTATTCCACCGGGATGGACTGCTTCGGCCCTATGCTCGTAAAAGTGGGACGACGAACTGAGAAGAGGTGGGGTATCCTGTATAAGTGTCTTACCACCCGGGCAGTCCACCTAGACCTGCTGGCTAATATGGATTCTGATTCATTTCTGATGTCGCTCCGACGCTTCATCGCTCGTAAGGGAAAGCCTTTCGAGCTCTTATCGGATCAAGGCACCAATTTCAAAGGAGGGTGTAGAGAACTGCATGAGTCGTTCAAAGCCCTGGAACCTGCCCTCCGAGACCAGCTGGCTGCAGAACAGATCAGGTTCCGCTTCAATCCACCCAACGCTCCTCACTTTGGCGGGTCTTGGGAAAGAGAGGTTCGATCTGTGAAGACAGCCCTCCGCACCACATTAGGAGCTCAGACTGTGTCAGAGGAGGTGTTGAGGACTGTCTTGATCGAGGTTGAGAGCATCCTCAACTCCAGGCCTTTGGGCTATGTTTCAACAGACATCGCAGACCCGGATCCTGTCACACCCAACTCCTTGCTGATGGGGCGGCCAGACTCCTCCCTGCCACAAGTAGTCTACCAAGAAACGGAACTGCTTAGTCGCAAAAGGTGGAGACACACTCAAGTCTTGGCCGACCATTTCTGGAGGCACTTCATACAGCACTACCTGCCTACGTTGCAAGCACGGCAGAAATGGAATACAGAGAAAGAGGACATCACCATCGGAACTATAGTTCTCATCGTGGATCAGCAGACTCCAAGAGCTCTGTGGCAAGTGGGAACAGTGAAGACCGTCATACCTGGAGCAGATGGCCGAGTGAGGACTGCGGTCGTCCAAGTGAAGGACCGGACCTATACACGCCCAGTGGTACGGCTCATCAGACTGCCCTCTCTACCCCATGATTCTGCTTAGACATAGTAGAGGCATCCCTGATGACAAATTTGCACACCAAATTTGTGGGCGGCTGTAAAAAAGGCCATGCCTCCTCCTACTAACTCCTGTTCTTGAGCATGCGCTGTTCATGTGCCACCAGTGTGCATGTCTCCTCCCCCAATCACCTGTGCCCGATCATGCCCTATGCATGTGCAAACAGTGTGCCTGCACTGAACAGGCTCCGCAATACAGCACTAAGAGTGAAACACAATGAGGAGAGGACGGCTGGACTTTGGACATTTCTTTCTGTGTGCGTCCATGCAAAATGTGAGTTTGTTATGTTTAATGTATTTATATTAGACTAGCATTAATAATTAGTAACTCTGTATGTAAGCCTTTTTCTTGTAGATGTTATTATTTTAGGCTCAGTTTCTGTTGCTAATGTTGATTCACTATTAGTCCTAATCACTCTACTGTTGTGTTTTGTTGTTACAGAACCACACAAACTATTATTTGTTGCTTGATCTGCTGAGATAAACAGCCGTAAACATACACTTGGACTCCGCATCTTATTCTTCTACAATCACACCTGAGCATGAAACAGTGTCCTGACCCGTCACCCTGAAGCGTTTGCTGCCACACCTACTGATTTATAAGAACACACACATTCTCTCATACAACCACTATTGTGAATTTTGATGTATCCTATCTTAATTATTCCTCCTGTAGAAGCTCTCCAATATCACTACCTTTTATGAAATCATTAAATGATTTCCATATTTCTTCATAAACACCCAGTTTGTTTTTCAAGGTATATGTTATTCTCTCCATTGACATACATTGTAGGATCAGTCACTTTAATATAGGGATTATATATGACAATGAGTCGTGTGCTCATGTGTGACTGAGTGATAGTATTGTGGTTTGAAGCAGTAGAACAAGTTCCTCCACGGTCATCTGTATGCCACTGACTGGCTCACAGTGCTTTGCTGTGCTGGAGACACAGCTGTGTGGACCCACAGACTGAGACACATGATTTATATTTAAAATATCAGATTAAAGAACATTGATCATGACTTCAAGCATAAACAAAATCCGGGCCGGCCCTAGACTTTTTGGGGCCCTATAAGCAGGATTTGGTGTGGGGGGCCCCCTCAGTGTAATAGTCACGCCTCTTCTGGTGGACACCATGGGACCTAATTCGGAACAAATAAGTACGGTAGTCAATGGCAAGAGACAAATATTTTTTTGATCCCGTTTGAATTGCGCCATGAATCGCACGTATGATATTTGTCAATTTAAAAGATAATTTTGCAAGTCAAGAAAGTCTCAGTTTGTTGTAAAACTGTTGAAGTATCAGACTGTGAAAATACGTAATTAGAAAGACAACACACCCAAAAGTCGCGTAAGTGACGTCTCTCTCTCTCTGAAGCTACGATGCCTGTGTGTTTCGTACTGGGATGTACTCACACAAACAACAGGTCTTGCTCGTTTCGTTCTCTTCTCAGAGAACACCAGGGAGTCGCTGGATAAAACACATCAGGTAAGATAACGGGGTCAACCGGAAGGGCCGTAACTAAGGCTCTCTATGTGTTGCCACTTTGCATGGCACTGAACCAACTTGTGTATTGTAAATATTAGTTTAAGCACACATAATGTACAAATAAGCATGTAAAGACTAAAATGAGACCTATTACACTATCTTTAAATAGACTACAGTAAACACAGTATTTGTCTATGACCCCGGCCATAACCCTATGAATGGTCCTCAGTATCGGGGGGAAGTAAAAAAAAAATTAATTGATAAAAATGGAGGTGATGAAAATGCATGTGAGTTGAAAAATGGAGCCATAAAAATGGATGTGAAATGAAAAATGGAGTGGTGAATCATCAAGTTATTTGATAAACTTGATTCAAATTTGAAACAGTGTTGCTCTGATAATCAACATACCATTCATACAAATTCACAAACCACCATAGTAAGAGCAGTTTGTAGAAATGTCAATCAAAAACCACGCCCAGTGAGTCGAGAGTAGTGCAGTTTGCTGAGAGGGCGTGTTCTGTTTTTTGATAGGGCGGAAGTAACAAAAATTTGCATGCTGTAAATGATAAATGTTAGCTGGGTGTTGTGAATGATGAGTGGTCGACAGTTGATTATCAGAGCAGCAATGTTTCAAATAAAATGTTAATCAAGTTTATCAAATCAATTGACAATTCATCACTGTATTTGTCAATTCACATACATTTCCGTCACTGCCATTATTAATTTGTAAGCATTTTTATCTCTTCCATTTTCTTCAATTATTATACTTCCACCCTTGAAGTCACTTTCCTTAAATGATGAATGGCAAATTTTGTGTTGTGAATGATGAATGTAAGATGGTGAAAATGATGAAACATGGCTCTGTTTTCATCATATCACGACTATTTTAGTCAAATCGGCTTTAAATTAATCAAATCACTTGATAATTTATCACACAATTTTTCATTTCACATCAATTTTTGCGGCTCCATTTTTCAATTCACATGCATTTTTTATCACCTACTTTTTTATCAATACATTTTTGTTACTTCCACCTCTCATACCTCAGTGCATTTTGCTTGATCTAACTTTGATGTATATTTTAGTGTTATGTTCTCATTGGAAAGGGGCAGGGCTGAATCTCACCCATCTTCATGTGTAAGATGTCCGAATGTAGAAAGGATATGACACAAATCAAAAAGATATGATGCACAAGGCACTCATACGGTGAAGAACATAGCCCACATTTATTACAAATAACTAATGATATTGTGCAAAGTCTGTGCTTGAACTTGCCGATGATTCAGCATCTCCTGACAAACTTTAGCACCTTAAGGCATTTTTGGTAACAATACTTCCATTCAAACTGATTCCCCCAGATTTCTTTTTATACATTTTCAAATATGAAAATACAATTTATACAATGGCTTGGCTGGATACTATTTTACTGACAGAGTCTCAACATTTTTAAATTCAATATGTAATCAATAGTCAATTGCAATCCATTGCTTTCCAGCTTGCATTAGTCCAGAGTTGTTACTAAACCTTGACTGAGATACTAGATAATCATTGTCTTGTTTTAAAATGATGTGCGCCTATAAGGAGAGCCATCATGCCCATATAACCTATTGTCTGGACTGGTCCCTACAGAGACTGCGGCTGGAGTTTCATTGTATGCATTTTTTCTTTTTCACAGCAGCATTTTGACATATCACAGAAGTAAAAGCACAGGTGTAAATAATACAATTAATGATGGCTGAATTCCATTTAGCTGCTTCTGTTTCAGGCTCCTGGTATTGTGGGTGCTGCTGGCTCGCTGTCACACTGTCATGACATTATTGGGACACTTGAACAGAAAAGAGCCATTGTTAATGTTTTGAGCAACACCCATGCTTTCCCTTCTTTATCAAGTCAACATGTGTGCTGTAAAAGAAGGCCTATTGATATTTTTCTATAGACTACTAAACTAATAATGATGCCTCCGTTCCATTTAGGTGCTTTAAGCCATACTATGAGCCAAGCATACCAGGGCCCTAACGGGATCACCTAAAAGGAATGCAGCCATTATTATTAACTGTGCTTTTCTTGCCCTGACAAGTGTTTGCTGTGAAAAGGGTCTGTAAAAGCAGATTAGATTAAGTTATTTTATCAAAGTAAGAGCAGGGATTCAAAATGTGTCATGCTGGATATTGGATATGGATATTGTGCAGTGGATGGATAGATAGATAGGAACATGGCATAGAGATAAGGGACTGAAAGTGGCATTCCCTGGGTACTGACACCTTTATTTACCTCTCACTGGGAGAGAGGCACAAAGATAGAGGACAATATTTTAAAATGGCATCGAACAGTAGGATATTTTATGCTGCCCTTTGGTCCTTTGAAGAGCCTGTGATTTGTACCCTCTGTGTTGGTTAAGGAACCCTGGAGTTAGTTATCCTTGGAGACTTTGACTTGGTGTTTGTCTCCCTCTAGTGGTTAATGACTGTACTGAGGGAGTCCCTCCCTGGTATCAATGGCAGCTTCACTATCCCTTCTCCTGTCTAGCATTTAGAGCTGTGGTACAGTTAGACACACACAGACACACACTCATATTAGTGTAGAATTGTAAAATGATGTTTGTTGAATGTGTAGCATGTAGCATTTTTATTGTGACATACTTTTAAAGACGCTTGAATGGTCATAAAAGTGTAGATGTGCCTTGCTGTTATTAATAGTGTTTCACTGGATGTCAACTGGTTGTTGCATCCTTATACATCTGCAGCTTGCTTGATAAAAAAAAAAGAAAATTCAATTTAATTTAATGAATATAAATATATGTGCACAACAGAAAAAAATACTTTTGTAGAAGCATCCTTTTAAAACGAATTGAAAAACATCTTATATGTTATGATATATGTTTATTTTGCATTCAATTACTCTACCAAAGTTAAATCCTGATTCCCCCCCCCCTCATCTAAGTGGTTTTCACAAATAATTAGAGAATTTATTATTAGGGTTGTCAAAGTTAATGTGATAATAACATGTTAATGCAAATTTGTTTTAATGCCACTAATTTCTTTAACTCATTAACACAACTTGTGATATTTTTGTTGTAGCTCATAAGGAGGTTCAATAACGCTCGAGGAAAAGCTGGCATGCATGGCCATTATCAAAGGGGATCCCTTGACCTCTGACCTCAAGATATGTGAATGAAATTCTCCCCTTTACAGACTTGCCCACTTTATGATAATCACATGCAGTTTGGGGTAAGTCATAATCAAGTCAGCACACTGACACACTGACAGCTGTTGTTGCCTGTTGGGCTGCAGTTTGCCATGTTATGATTTGAGTATATTTCTTATGCTAAATGCAGTACCTGTGAGGGTTTCTGGACAATATTTGTCATTGTTTTGTGTCGTTAGTTGATTTTCTAATAATAAATATATACATACATTTGCATAAAGCAGCATATTTTTCCACTCCCATGTTGATAAGAGTGTTAAATACTTGACAAATCTCCCTTTAAGGTACATTTTGAACAGATACAATTTTTTTGACAGCCCTATTAATTATATATTATTTTCCCATATCAGGAGCTTATAAAGATAAGGAGTGTGCTCCCTCATACAAACACTGTCCACCAATATGAGGCAATTATCTTTAGATTTAAAAAAGTGTTCTCATAATAAAAGTAAGTAGGACTCAATAATAAGAGCAAAAATAAATACAAACCACTGTCACAATAATGTAACTTTATTTAAAGGGACTCATACATTTAAATATTTCAACTTACTTATCTAAAAACACTGATATTTACATGCTATAGTAGACATAAGGGTTTCATCCTCTAAAGGTCTTCTCTGGCGTCACCTCTTCTGAGCTGGTTGTAAAGTTAAAATCTTCAGCCCTGTGAGAAGAGAATACATTGGTGTTATTCATAACAAACAGAACTTGTAGACGTGTACAGATGTTAAATTGAATTAGAAATAAAGGGTTAAGAGTTGCCTACCACTGCAAGCCAGTGTTCATTAGCTATGCATTGGCCAGAGTCCTCCGAAGGCTCCAGTACGGACTGCTTCTCCCAAACCTCTGAGGCAGCATCGGGTTTGCTGCCTCTCGGACAACAGGGCACTCGGGACACAATTGAATCACCTCCCAGGACCGGCCAAACCTCTGGGGCATGTTGGGGCTCGAGTTTGGGGCCCTGTCGTCACCAGGACTACTCTCCCGTCCGAAGCGCATGGGCATGTTGGCGTGCAGGTGGAGAGGTTTGGCGGTGGGCGGGTAGAGCTTGATGATGTTGGGGAGGCTGATTTCTCTGGTGCTGGGGGTCACGCGTACTTTGAAGCTCTCATGATCCAAACTCCTGCCTATTTCACTTTTTGTCTGGAAACAAAAAAAAGTTTGTTTTAGCTGAAACCATTAGTCGATTAATTGATTAGTCAAGTAGTTTCAAAATCAGTTCATATTTTTTGTCTTTTTTCGAGCTAAAAATGCCAAACATTTGCTGGTTCCATCTTCTCAAATATGAGGGTTTCCTTTGTAGTAAATGATTATGGTAGCAATATCTTAGGCGTTTAGACTTTGATTGGACAAAACAAACAATTTAAATAAGTCACCTAGACTTTTCACTATTTTTTTTTACATTTTCTTGAAAAACTGACTAATCAATTAATTGAGAGAATAGTCAACAGATTAAACAAAATAATTGTTTGTTGGAGCCTAGTTTTTACTACTAATATCAGGTCACATTATTTCATGTTATTATTTCATATCAAGGGCAAGCATCAAAATATCCTCCAGTAAAAAAGGATGTATTTGACTAAATTTGTCAGTTGTCAGTCATTTTATCATTTGCCAATGATGAAATAGAACCAATGATGCATTCACTGTTGCTCCACAGTAATTTAGACAAAAAATGGGTAAATGTGATCTCACTGGATAGCTGATGAGTTCCAATGTTGTGTCGTAATAATAACACAAATAGTGGACCCTGTATGACTGTTCAATTTCTATGCACATATTTCTGCTACACTGTCTTGTGAAAAGATGTGTGGAATTATAGCAAATAGTTACAGTTAATTATACTTTCATGATCTTGACAGTTGTAGTACAGATCGGGGTGTCACGGTAATACCGGTATTGACGATAACTGTGATATTTTAAAAATGAAATATTGATACTGTGTTAATAATACACATATGATAATATGATTAAATAATCCTCTTAAATACTCTCTCTCCACCTCCCCACACTTATATTTTGAGTGTAATTAATTTGCCAAAAAAAAAAGAGTCAAAGCGCACAATAAACAAAGTTAAAGATTAATTTGACTGATAATTATTATTATTGTTATATTCAAATTTTCTACAGATATTGCGATAATATCGTTATTGTGATTTCTTTTGGCCACAATAATCGTGTAGAGAAAATTTGATATCATGACAGCCAGAACACGAGGAAAGGGCTTCAGCTAACAGATATTTTTCTTTTCAGATATTTTAAATAATTGTTTTGTTTATAAAATGTCAGCAAATAGTGAAAAATGCTGTCTTCAGATTGCTTGTGTTATCCAACCAGCAGCCCCAAACCCCCAAATATTCAATTTCCAATCATACATATAAGACAAAGAAAGGTATAAATTCCTCCCTTTTGAAAAGCTTAATCAGAGTTTGGCATTTTTGCTTGAAAAATGACAATTATCGACCAATTAGTTGACTAATCTTTTCAGCTGTGAAGGAAAACCTTAATATGACGAATCCAGCTTTCCAATGAAACAGCCATCTCTGTCTTGCTCATTAAATAGTTGTTACCTGTTGGTGTGGCTGTTTCCTCACAGTGCGTCTTCCATCATCGCTGCTCAGCAAAGTCTTATCACTGTGGATTGATTTCCTGTAGACCTGCAAGTCAGACGCCGCTGCCCCAAAGAGACCCCCCAGCATCAGGAATACTGACAGAAACACTGTGCTCGACATGGTAACAGCACCAGGACATGTGTCTTATTTCCTGCTGACCACACTGTTATTAAAGACCCCTGAAAACATACGTCACCTGTCACATGTGATACCTACACACGTACATGTGTACAAACTGACACACGCACATATACCTTCAACCACAGCCTCATTTAAACTGAGCAAGTTCCTGTCTCAATAATTATCCAGCTCTGAAGTGTATATTTGAAAAGGCATGTATGTCCTAATTGGGCCGCTGAATGAACCAGTTGGCATATTTTTGTCAGAGGAAATCACAGGGAAACAGGCGTTCAATAGAAATACAGAATGGCTGCACCATTCATATTCAATACACGTGATTATGTCCAATTCTATAGAGGCTGTATTTTCTCTTTACTGCATGTTTTGCTAATTATATCCAGGCTGGCAATGTCATTTTAGCTCCCAGTTGTTTGAAGTATATTATGTCCTCTATTTTCCTTTACATTTGTGAGAACAAAGACAAATTATACCTATCTTCTTCGTGCCTTGTGGCGCATAAGGCCTCAAAGTGAAAATATTGCAATTATAATGCCTACATACCTGTTATCCCTTTGTAGCCATACTTTCATTTGAAACATATTGTAAATTGGTGTTTTACCACCTTCATTGTTGCTTGTAGACACAGTTAATGAAGAGCTGCACATATAATTTGCAATGGTTGCAATGGGAAGAGGAGCACAGCAGGTTACCTGAAGGCCTTGTATAATAATCTGGCCTTTACTAAACAAAGAAGAAAAACAAAGTGAAATGTTAGACACATGCATTATGGGAAGTGTAGGATCAAGTGTTTTTCCAGAATGATCTATAAGACATAATATTACTTAAAGGACAAAGCCGGTGATATTCTATATTTTTGTTATTAACGGTAAATCCCATGAAAAGACCAAAAACTGACAATAAATAAGTCCATCTCTCAATACTTTCCGACCCCAGCATGTGTGTGTCTCTCAGCCCTGAGTCCACTCGCTACTGAAGACGTATCCAGTGGTGCAGTGGTCATTGATAAGGTGGGTGTACTACTAGGTAGAGATGGGTTGGTTACAGAGGAGGAACTGGGTATATACTCTCCTATATATTCCAATAGCTTTTTGGCTGATATGTGGGTATACTTTAAACCTTCAGAAAAAGAGGTTGGTATACGCCATATACCCGCATATACCCCCCACTACACCACTGGACGTATCTTTAAAGCCTGCGAACACCCACACAGGTGTTTTCGGTTCTTCTGGCTGATTAAACCTCTGTATGTGGAGTTATGATGAGAATTTATTCGGTCTCAAATCTTCATCTGCCAATCAGAATGATAAAGGTGTAATTTGTCCCGCCCTTACAGGTTCAACAAAGCTAACAGGAATTTCGGGAGGATGTCACTCAGTCAGTCTATCCACACCCCCACACAGTCCTGAGAAAAGGTCTAATCAGCCAGATTAACTGGAAACACCTGTGTGGGTGTTCAGAGGCTTTAAAGTTGATGTTAAATATATACTTCTATTGTTAAAAATGGCTAATTAATTTATAGATATAACAAGTGATTTGAGTAAATATAGTGCGCTAGAGTGTCCCTCCCTTCTTATAAACATCTACAGTGCCGGAGTCAAATTCCTTGTATGTGTACACATATTTGGCCAGTAAAGCTGATTCTGTTTCAGTAAAAACATAAAGGGGTACTCCATAAAGTTTGGTTACTTGCAGAGGCTGAGATATATCCTGACACTATAGGGTCAATCTCCAAAAACACTGGATCCAACATTTCCCAAAATGCAACTCCATGGACTTTTTTTTCATTAGATCCTCCATGCCTGGTAAACACCTACATTCTTTTTATCATAAATTTGAAGTCCAAGCCAAACCTGAGATGGCATCATCAGGGTTGTTTTCACAGACTTCACAAAGCTCCTCCAGAGCCACAGAAGACATTCATTAAATATTCTTCAAAACGTACTCAAATTGGCTCATATCTTATGTTGCAGTTTATGTGCATGGATGGATTACTAAACAGGAGTACCATGCACAGGCCCAGGGGCCTAAAGTGTCAGGGGCCCCCTGGGCCTTCACCTACAAAATGTCACTAAAAGAGACACGTACCAACCAGGAAGCAACTCGAAATAATCACAAAGAAAAATAAAACGACTACAAAGAGACACAAAAAGACTGCAAACAAACCAAAACAAGATGCAAAACAGCTGCAAAGAAACCACAAAGACACAACAGCCAAAAAGGAAAACAACCACAAAGAGAAGCAAAATGACCACAAAGAGACACAGAAAGACTATAAACACACCAAAACGAGATGCAAAACAGCTGCAAAGAGACCACAAAGACACTCACAATGAGTAAAAAGGGGAAAACAAAGAGACAAAAATGACCACAAAGAGGTACAAAACAACTACAACAAAACGCAAAAAGACCTCAAAGAGAAGCAAAATGATTACAGAGACACAAAACAACTACAAAGAGACACAAAACAACTACAATGAGACACAAAACAACTACAATGAGACACAAAACAACCACAAAGAGAAGCAAAATGACTACAAAGAGACACAAAATAGCCACAAAGAGAAATAAAACCACAGAGAGATGCGAAACGACTACAAAGAGACAACAAAAAGACGCTAAAATAACTATAAAGTCTGTGTGTTGTTGGTCTTATTTTGGAGCAAACCTAATGATAGACGGTCTCGCTCTCTGTTTGTTAGAACTGCTATTCATCTATTGAAACTACTATCTAGCAACCGTTGGACTATTCAGCTTTGACAGGTATTTGCAACACAGGAGTGAGGGTTACGTGACTCACCTTTCCTGTTTTTGAACATGTCAATAGTGTATTTAGATGCACAAATGACTCAGACAGAATGCGAGTAATGCGTGGTGTGAGACACAGGCTGATAATGAGGGAACTTTAATTTGATCCATGCGTCACAACCCGGACATTGTTTCCACTTGCCATGTTGCCATGTCCAGTCGTACCTTTAACACAGAAGCATCTCAGCAGAAAAGTATCCCAATAACATCTGGTTTCAGTGATTCAGAATCAACCATAAGATGTTTTTTTATGGCTATGTTTTCAGCCTATCTTTCAGTATTATCATTTACCTCCCACCTCTCCCCAGCCCTTCTCTGTGTGCTCTCCCTCCCTGACCCCGGCCCCAGCTTACAGACCGTGGGGTTCGGGATTTACGATCCTGTCTCTGACACTTATCCAGAGTCTTATCCGCAGAGGGCTTCCTATACCTCAAGCCTCTCCCTTTGTTCTTTCGCCGAGCACTCCCTCAAAGACCTTGTTCTCCGACACTGTAATTCTCTCTTCTTAATGTTTTTAATGTGCATCCCTCGCCACCCCGGCGGCCTTTTCATCTTTCCATTTTCTTGCTCTCGGGCCTCCTCTCCCTCCCCTCGTCTCTGCTCCTACACGCCGTCCACTTGCTTGAAAACAGACGCTGCCTCCTTGGTAGAAATATTGCCCTGCCGGTTTGATTTAATACACCTTGAGCCTCCCATAAATAACATGCTTTTGACTTGTTTTGCACCCATGTTTCATATCAATTGTACGAGATGTCCTGCAATTGTTCATCTATCTGTCTTATAATTTTAGAGGAACACTGACAGAGATGCAAAGATAAGAACAGGTAGACCCAAAGACGAGACAGAAACAGGAAGCGGAATGAAACAGGCCACAATGACACCCATTGATCCTCGCCTGTCTCTCTCTCTGGCAGCCTTCCCAGAATTCCTCTCCAGGACCGGGACACCCTCGGATTCCCGGGATGATTTGTGGGAATGCGCTGTTATCCCCCTGTTGAGCTGATTTATGTGGAGATTTATCTTCCCCCTCACTTAGACATCAGCAGGGTCATCATCACAACACTTTACATGCCCGTACACTCAGCGAGGAGACACATTCATCAGGCCCTAGTGACGGGTTATAGTTTTATCAATGATCAGATCCATTTCTGTGGGATCGCTGCGTTATGATGTATGGGACGCCGAGCAGACAGACACACAGGCTCATACCAACACTGTATGTGTGGCCGGCTGGTGTGATTCTGTGTTGCGTTGTTGTGATTGTGGCGGATAATGATGGATTTGTGTCTCTCACATGACCACATGATAAAAACTTTGAGCCTATAGGAGGTTCAGGAGATGGACATGGAGAAATACAGGAAGTGGTGTAGCCTATCTTTCATTCCTCAGAAAGACAGAAAGTTTATGTTAAAGTATTTAACCTGCTACACATGCAGAGGCCTGAAAGCATCTCACGAAAAGACAATAAATTATCCTGATTAGTTTCCTTGTTATGACAGGTAATAAAACTGTACAGAAACAGATAAAACATAATATTACTTGAAAGACAAGACTGACAATATTGTATATTACTGTCAATAAGTCGCAAGAAAAAAGAAGAAAAAAAGTGTTATCCAGACTGTTAGTGTCTCTTATCGTTGGTTACTTCTGAATCTTTAAAAATGGGTCAGAAATATAAACTTAAATATACAAAAAAGGCTAAATTATTTGATTAAAGAGCTGGGCACTGTAGTTTTTAGCGAACTTAACTCAAACAGGAGTAATTAGTGTATTTGTTGGGGACTATTTTCAGCTGGGGATTAGTACGGCACCACAACAGCAACCAGACTCCATTGAAAAAACTGTAATTTTACCTCACAGAATAGTGATGTGTCCCATTGAAGTGTTTTAAATCAGTTTTGGACCAGTGGTGGAAAGTAACTAAGTACATTTACTTAAGTTATGTACTTGTGTAAAAATGATATGGTATTTGTACTCTACTTGAGTATTTCCATTTTCTGCTACTTTATTTTACTCCACTACATCTCAGAGGCTAATACAGCACTTTTTACTCCACTAGATTAATTTTATAACTTTAGTTACTTTGCACACTCAGATTAATAATACAAAATATTATCAACAAATAAAGTATGATGTATTAACTTAGATAAAAATAAGACTTGATTGATCCCTTGGTGAAATTCACAAGCTCCCCGGCAGTGTAAACATAAGCTCCACCTTTACCAACTGCAAAATTTAGGTAAAGTACATTTTAATGCATCAAGAATTATAATTCAATAATATAATATATATCATTCTGAAACGGGCCTTTCTGCACAATGAGTATTTTTTTTATTTTTGGTACTTTAAGTATATTTGGATGTTAATACTTTTGTACTTTGACTTAGATAACATTTTTGAAGTCATGGATTTTACTTGTAACCGAGTATTTCTACATCGTGGTACTGCTACTTTTACTAAAGTAAAACATTTGAGTACTTCTTCAGCCACTGTTTTGGACAACGACGGAACTCGATGGCACAAAGGAATAAACTGTATCAGGTTTTGGCGACACAGACAAAACATGATAGTAGGGTCAATTCATTGTTGGTTTTGGTCTTTTCATAGGATTTGTTGACTATAAGAAAAGTAAAAAAAAAAAAGTAGTGTGTCTTTAAATAATTTGAAGAATTGTATGCTCCTCCATAGACCATTTTTAATCACTGCAAGCTAATTAACGCCTCTCAAAGTGTCTTGAATTGTACTCAAACTGAAACAAGGAATTTTCTTTTTAGTTCTTGAAAAGCTAACATTTTGAAGAAATACTTTCAACCTGACATCAATTGCTGATTTGCTGACTTAGGACACCCTACATGGCACCTTGCTACAGCTTTGCATGCAGAAAAATATAGAGATATATGCACATATAACTTAACTTTATATGATTTCAAATGATTTCGATTTTTAATCAGTCTGCAAAACACATCTTTCGTGTTCAGGTGCTGAGTAAAAAAAAACAACTAATTACGGTTTCTGCCTCTGTTGAAGTACAGGCTTTTTTTGTTAGGTATAATGAAAAGCCAGTTTGGGCTTGAAACTTACTTTTTCTAATTGACAATTTAAAGGGAGCTTTCAACAGCCCTGCGAAAAAAATCACCTCTAGTTAATTAAATCTATGACAATACTAATTCTCTCAGGCTTTGATTTATTCACATTTTTAATTCTAAATTACTGCCACTTTTGCTCAATATTAAATACTGACAAGAATCGTTTTGTTTTGCTTGTTGTTGTTTTTTCCCATATAGTTTTCTTAAAATGTATGTTTTCTGCCACATGAAACCACTAGATGGCACTCTAGGTTTGGATGATTGATAAAATCCAGTGTTCAGAGTTTATAGATTTGTTTGTGAGAGCCTCTTGTCTATTTTTATTTCTTAAACTTTCTTTTCCTGTTAAGCATTTATTCAATTTCAGGTCAGTTGTATGCCTTTTCGTTCAGGAAATTAATCTTTTCTTGTATTTAGTGCAGAATAGTGCGAGTCTTTAAACAACATGGTACACATTGCAAAAGGTGTCGTCCACCAGGAGGCGCTCTAACACCCTTCATCTCTGTTAGTAGAGGAGGAGGAGCACCTCAGAGGAGGTGGGGAGTCAAAGGAGGAGGCTGTCCTTGGAGAAAGAAGGAGTGTCCCCCCAAAAGGGGAGGTGTTTTCATAATTGTTAGCAGGGGGAGGCGCTGAAAACACTGACCAATCAGAGACCTGTAGAAATTCACCAATCAGAGATGGAGAGGAAAAGCCAGGAGAGGCAGGCAGGAAGCTGAGCAAATGACCCTTGATGAGAGAGAGAGAAGGGAGGTGGAGGATGGGAAGGATGAGGGGCCCTGGGAGAGGGGTGTGTGTGAGAATCGTAGGCTTGGTTGAAAAATCTGCCATTGCATATGTTTTGTCTTATGTTTTTATTATAAGATATATTCCTTTTCCCAAAACATAAATGCTAAAGGTCCGTTCATGTGTAAAGAGATAAATAACGCGTGGAGGGTGTCGAAGATGAGCGATTGAGCTGCAGCAATAAAATACGGAAAGAAGCAAAAATACTGTGGTGAAAGAAATAGACGTGTTTTAAAGAAAAAACTAAACATTTTTAAATTACTTAAGAAAATATATAGGATAGGAATTGACTGATAATAACAGATTAACATGGGACAAGACGACAGCTGATAAATTCCTGCTGTTTTGGTGCTTAAAAAAGCAAGTTCCCTGTCATTTTGTTGTTTTCCTTTCTCTTACCTGATTTGAATGTTTACACGGCCGTTTATCTGTTGAGTGAGTTTCACGATCCTTGGGCCCTGGAAACCTCTTAAAACCCTAGTGCATAAATCCCAAAGACACTGGTGTCAATAAGAAAATAAGCATGTTCTTCTTTACTCTTATTGCTAAATTAGGGCCTTAGATTTTGCACATAGTATTTATGCAGTAACAGTGACGGTAGAATAAGAGAATAAGAAGAAGAAAATGAAGTTGTGAGTAAAGAAAGAAGCTGAGAAAACACTCTTTCTCTCGGTGACCTCTGGGCCTCCTCCATGCTCCCAGTTGGACGGCCAGTTTCGCTGCTGTTCAGCGGGTCAGAGGAGGTCAAAGGTCGTCTTAGACGCCCACACGGAGAGCTACGCTGTGACCTCCAACCTCTCTCCACCATGCAGCTGAACCCTACACGGCGCTTAAAGCAAAGCAGGGAGAGAGGGAAGAGGGAACACAACATTTTTGAACACACCAAAATCTAATTTGTTTTACTCCTAAAATATTTATAGTCTCATCAAAGCCACTTGTAATCAGCCACATAGAAAAAGCCAGACTGAAGTAAAAATAGAATTAAAGAATTCAAAAAGGGCCGCATCCACTCTAACCATAATGATGGAGATGGGAATGCTTAACATTATCACTAATTGAATACATGAGACTTTTATACACCAAGTCAGAGACAGGAAGCATGCATGCGCTGCCTTGATTCATCTACTGCTCATTTAATGCTAAAAATACCAGACGTTTATTAATCATTGCTATTTTGATCATGTCTCAGTGTGTCTTTGTGTTTATCTGCAGAAACACTGAGTTGTAGATTCAGACTTAACAGGTCAAAAAAAAAAGGTTGAAAATAAACATGCGGAGCCTCATAAAGTGCACGGGAACACTTTGCAATAACCCCATAATAGTCTTTAATTAAGATATTTATTATTAGAAAATTGTGTTGTTATTACACAAATAGGGTGCAGGGAAATCTATAAAAAAAACCTCTTGCATACTTTACCTAATTTGAACATAATGAGCTTTGGTTAGTTCACTAACTAAGGCTGAATAAGACTGTTGTAATGCTAAGTGATGCCAAATGTGTGTCTAGTTTGCATTACGCTATATACAAGTTATACCAGTGTGAATGTGGACGTTCAGTTCATGTCGTAGTGGAGGGAAAATCACACAAAACCCTTTATTAAATCAGATATAATATAACAGCCCTCTAAAAGTCCCCCATTCAGAAAACAAGTATTGAAGTGCACTTAGCTGCATTCAGTTACAGTACGAACACTCATGTTTCACTTCCAGGAAGCTTTCAACCTCTGACGCGTTAACCCCCATAAATTAAGAGCATGCTGTAGTTATGCTATATTAAATATGCTGTTATGTTAGTGTGTAGTTATAATTTGATATCTTTTTGTTGGTGCTTTCTTGTTTGAAATTTGAAAGATTTTTTTTTTTTTTAAATGATGTTACTCTTTATTGAAAATATTATATTTATTTATTTATTTTCTCTGTTTTTCTCCCAGCTTTTCTTTTCATTTTTCTTTTTTTGGGGGGGATTACTTTGTCATGAATTTGGAATCAGCTAAGGTGCATATATGAAAATGGTATTGAATAAAGAAATACAAATTTTGAATTGCAAAAAAAGAAATATTTTATAGGCTATATACTATATATAGTATACAGTATATTGTGAAAATACACAGGCTTTAGGAATTAAAATAGCTTCATTAAAAATACATTAAATGATGTCTGTAATTATGGGTACCGTATGTTTTTGAAACATTAAAATCATAAAACAAAAAAAAGGAAATTTGGGGTATCTGACTTCAATGAAAATGTCTGCATCAAAAGAGCTCATCAGGTTCATTAAATATGTATTTTATCAAAACATATACCCATAGAAATAATATGTATGTTAAAAGAAAAGCCTCTTGGTTACTTGTAATCACACCATTCCTGGAGAAAGACTTAGCTGAGCTGGAAGAGATGAATTGATATTATTTCTTATGAATCTGATTGATTTTCTAAATCTTTGCAGATTTTACCCATAATTCAGTTGAAATATTTTGATTTGCATTCCTTATAGTAGCGATGCAACTGTTTCTAAGCTGTCTCAATGCAGACCAGTGAGAAGGAACGACCATTCATTAAGCTATGTCCACAGAAATATGAGGACTACATGATGTAGTTTTGATAATATTTAAAAACAAATTTGACTTAGTCGTCACAATTCTTTGTATATTGTAGACATAGAAAAGCAATGTGTTTTAATTGTAACAGTGATTCATTTATTCTGTGCATTATTCATTTATTATTATCCCCGTGATCATTTAGCCACCTCTTTTTTTTTAAGCAAAAAGCAAGTAAATTGCTTTGAAACAGAAGAGAAAAATAATTCTGTTTGACAAAACAGAATGAGTGAGTTCAGCACTAAAGTACGATACTGTCCATATTGAGTTTCTCTCTACTTCCACGCAAGCTCAGTAGCTATTCGGTGTCTGTGTGGCCAGTTATGTGTGAATAAAACACTGTTATCCTCTGATGGTTTGTGATGGTTCTCCTGTAAAAGCATCCCCACTTTCCCCTCATTTCCCCTCCCTTTCCCACTCTCTCCCCATGCCACGATTCCCGGCAGCGAGAATCGTAGTATACAGAATATGTGCGTGTGTGCGTGTGTCTCAGATAAACACAGAGGGAACTTGATCCGGACCATAGCTTTCAGCACGGCCTGCAGGATCCCCAGAGTTTTGAAAGAAGACAGAATTAAAGAGAGGGAGACAGGGAGAGAGTCCTATTTGACCTCAGCAGAGCTTTTCACACACACGGCGTAGTGCAGTGCTGAGTGGTGGGGACAGCTGTGGGATAGTGACATCATCTTTAGTTGCCGACTGGAGTTCTTGATCTGGGCTGAGGGGGAAGATTGAAACTGAAACACCAGACTGCTCTCTGGACCCACATCCTCTGCCAGAAAAACCCAGTCTGTGTGTGTGTGTGTAAAGATTCAAGAGCACCAATAAAACCGCAGCATTGAACCATTCTCCACTTTCTCTCTCTCTCTTTATGTCTCTCGTTGCCTCCCTGCTGATTGATGCGTTGTATATATTCTTCGTGGTAATCAGATCTTTTTCTTCCAGAGGTTTCTGTAAATACACTCTGCTGGAGTGCCAGCCTGCCAGGCAGCCAGGCTGACTGTCTCTGACGGGGATTTAGCCAGCGCTCTGAAGCCTGGCATTGTGCTGTGGAGGGCCCCCGAGGGCACGGAGGAACTCATGATGCCTCCCTATGACGAGGCCGGCGCACGCTAGCTGTGATTTGTGTGTGTGTGTGTGTAAGGAGGGAGCGGGGTCATCTGAGTTCAGTGTTAGCAAAGATGTGCAGATTCATTAGACTTGATCTGAGCAGTAAATTAGCTGTTACATGGAAATGAGCGGAGCAGCGAGGTGGTGCACCGATGTGACTTTTTGCGGTTCGGTGAAGATGGCACAAGAGGGAGCACACACACACACGCACACACACATACACACACACACACTCTCTGTCTCTCTCAGCCGTCAGATACCTACACAGTCAGATCATCACTATAATCTCCCAGCGCCTTCACCACCTAAACCATCCTCTGTTGCTCTCTGAAGAACAAACAGCCAAACCAGCAAGCAAGAGATATGTGTGTGCGTGCGTGTGCATTCGTGTGTGCGTGTGGTTTTCGACATTAAGCCCGAGCATGGGAAAAAGTGCAGCCTTAAACAGCAAAACAAGCAACCACCGCCACAAATACCGAATTCCACAAAAAGCCCTTAAACAAAACAGCATGTTTATGGGCGGCACGAACACAACTGCACATACTCACACACAGAAGGAGGATTAGCTTATTAGTGTCTACTAATAAAGCAACTAATAAATAACATGACCTGACATTATTAAGGTTTGGAGACAAAGGAGAGCAACATTATAACCGGTGGAATGATGAAGTCACATCATAATGAGTATAAGAGTCTTTGCCTTAATGATGATCATTAACCGCATATCTTTAATGTTTCTCTCCATTACTGCGAACTGTGGGATTATTTGAACAAAACGACCTCAAATCAAGGTGCACTTAATGGATTTGTCTTGAGCTTTCAACCACGTCACATGGTCTTAATCAGTGGGCCTTTTTAGTTAAAAAACAGTAAAAGTGCTATGGTTGAGTCACTGAGCTCTCATGTCAACAGATCAATCTCCATGACAACTGAAAAAAAACCCTGTTGTGATAGGGTTGAAAGCTCCAGAAAGGCTAGTAAGTGGACCATGAGTTGAGATTGTTGTGTCAAACTGCTATTTCAGCCCAATCTCACGGCAAAGCGTGTTTGATAACAGACCCGCCTGTCCACTGGAAGAAAGCGTGGCAGTGTCACGTTTTGCCTCGCAGAGACGTGAATATTACACGCCTGCATGAAATTGCAGTGTTTTGTAGTGACGGAAGTCTAACTTTAGAGCTAATTACGTATTATATAAAGTGAGACAGACCGTGTTTGTTTTGTTTCCCGTACTGACGTTACATTGTTTCCGTACGTGTTCTACTTAGTTTACGTATACTCAGTTAGTTAGTTGCGTAGTTTATTACTTTGAGCCTAACCATGACGTTTTACCTTACATTCACAAAGTGGTTTTCTTGCCTCAACCTAAGTGAGGGGCTTTGTTGCCCCCTGCTGGTACTGCACATTAATACAGGCCTTTAATATTTACGTCTCTGCGAGGCAAAGCGTGACACTGACACACTATCCTCTGGTGGACAGACGGGTCTATTACAAGCTTTGGCATGATATCGGGTTGTTCCCAAGATCAAAAAGCAACTTTGATTCGCATAATGATGGAAAGAAATCAGATAGCTATATTTTGTATTTTAACATAAACACATATCAATAAACATGCATTTTTCATACTTAAATTTGTTTATTAAAGAGTTCAAACTTGTCAAAAACAGCAAATATAACTACATAATTACATTTTAAACAGTAAACTTCACTGGCAATTAACACAAATACATACAGATATGCACTAAATATGAAATAAGAAAAATAAAACTTAAATATATAGAAATGCCGACACGTAGCCCGATATTTATATATAGGTACACATATGGCCAAAAGTATGCGGTGTCACAGTCTGGCACTGTCCAGATGCCCTCAGACTATTTGTGGACTGGACTGGTTTGAATAGTTTTCTGTGTTTTGGGTTTTCCGTGCTGTGATTTTCCTCCTGTGTTCCTGTGCTGCCTTTCCCTCCTTTGCGCATCTACACGCCTGTTCTGAATCAGCCTCGTTAGTTCTTCCCAGCCAATCAGCTCGCTGCTGGTTCTCCTACCTAATCACCTCATTCTCCTCACCTGAGCTTCTTCGCCCATCTCTCCACCTGCACCTCATCCTCTCGTCAGGTTAGTTTGTATTTAAGTCTGGTTTTCGGTTCAGTCTTTGTTGGATCCTTGATTTTGTTTAGAGATGTTCAGTTTTGCCTTCCCTGCACCGAACCTTGAATTAAGATTATTTCTCCAAGTTCCTTAAATTACCTGTAATCTCCTGCATTTGAGTCCACCTGCTCCACTCTCCATGACATGTGGGCACTTTGTTCACATACTTGTGCTGTTTTTCATGGTTTGGTCTAAACCCCTTAGTTCCAATTAAGAGAAATTGCAACAGCAAATGTAAAGCATACAGTGACCACATTAACATGCACAAAATATTCTAATTTTGGCCCTTATTCCGAAAAAGATATCGGTGGCGGACTTGTTCAACCGTGTGAACACAGCCTCCCTTTTTCATTCCTTCAACCCCCTTCTTGAAAAGGTTGGCGTTGCAATATTTGCACATATCCAAAAACCAGTTGATATCCAAGTCTTTCACAATGTTTAAAAGTAGGTGTGTTTCTCCTTCCGACCAGATATGTGGGCTTTTCTTTTGGGCATGCATCTCTGCAAACTGTTGGCTAGTTGGTTTGTGTACAACGCACAGAGCTGGCCGCAAACAGGCAAGAGGCCGTGTGTTGCAAACTGCCGTAAAAACCCCAATTGAGACGCAAATTGTGAATGTGCTGTATACATGTCCAAAGAATGCTCTTAAAACCCAAATAATATCGGCATATCCCACATGTCTTAATCGGAAAATGCTCCATTCGGAATAAGTCCTAATTCAGAATATCCAAACGGAATATGCTGTTTACATGACCCATATTAAATTTGGAATATTGTTATATCCGGAATAATAGTGGAATATTAGTGTGCATGTAAACGTAGTCAATGATATTTTATATGCAGTTTATATTGCAGCTGTGTGCCAACAGTTTGGAGAAGGCCCTTCCCTCTTTCAACACAACAATAACACATGCAGAGACTGAGGTTCACAAAAAAGTTGTTTTCCGAGATTGGCGTGTAAGAAGTTGACTGGCCTGCACATAACCCTGAAATAATACCCTATCCAACACCTTTGGGGTGAATTGGAACTCAGGCAGCCTGTTCGCACGTAAAGGCATATGAATGACATGATAACGCTCAAGGCATTTAGCGTACCGTAAGTACGCCTTTCTTGCTTTAGGTGTGTCATTTGTACAGCATGCACTGACTGCAATGTAAATGCATCCATGTAAATATAAAACACAGTCTCACGGAAGTTTGTGAAATAGTCTTGAAATTTAATCTGTTTGATTCACGTACATTTCCCTTTGTTTTCCGTGACGCTCAGCATTACTTTTAACAGAATATTTTTCTTTCCTTTTCCTACAAATGTCCAGCAACGCATGTGTCAATTTCTGCTCCAGTTTTTTCAAAATAAAACTACTTAGGTTTAGGAAAAGATTGTGGTTTAGGCTAAAATAACTCTGTAAGTGTCGTAACTTAAGTATGAAAGTTCCGTGACAAATAAATCAACATTGACTTCTGGTTTCACCTGGTACACGAAGACCGGTCTCCTGGGTGAAAGTACGGTATTTTCCATCCACCCCAACCTCCTCCCTACGCGGCGTTTGTTGCTCTTTATACTTCCCGGTTCACAATTATGTGGATTACATATGAATTGATTTCATGCTGACCATCATGAAAAAAATGGGAAATTCGTGTCTATGTACACAAATCAACACATTACATTTTGTGACTATTACACATACTGCTGTGCAACTGGGCTGAAATACGCTCAGAGCCAGTGGTGTAGAATAAAAAGGGAAAAAGACCGCTTTTGGTGGGTGGTAGGGAAGCAAACAAACACAGGACTTTTTAACCAAGGAACCGGTGTTCAAGACCGGTGTTTTGTTTTGTAAGTTACATTAGTGCCGTTTGTGACGTGTTTTCCATATTTACGTTGTTTCCGTATGTATTTTACTGAGTTTCCGTACATATTTTAAGCCCAACCATGAAGTTTTCCTAAACCTCACTAAGTGGTTTTGCTGCCTCAACCTAACTGTGGATGTTACCGGGGTTTTATTTCGTAGCGTACAAATGACATGCAAAAAGTGGCGTACACATGATGCGTGAAAAGCCTAAAATGCATCCTCATGACACGCGGAATATCTTTGTAATGTGCTATTTCTACGCCTCCCCGTGAGACCGGGTTGACTCAGGCCAGGTCTGCCCGTCCTCACTAATGTTCTCGTGGCTGAAAGGGAGCAAATCCCTGTAACCAGGCTCCAACATCTTGTGAAGCCTTCTCAGGCCCCGTCCACATTCTTAGTTTTAGTGTCCACATATTAGTATAAGCTGTCAACATATTTACATGCTTATTTTGCTTTGCCAACAGTGTTTCTAGACCTTTATGCCAGTAAAGCCCATTTAAAGTGAGCTGAATTGACACATTGAGAAACAAGAGAGTGAGAGACAAAGAGACGGAGAGAGAGAGAGGAGCTAATGAAAGAGCGAGCAGAGGGCTACCACCCACTGGAGTAGACAGCATTCACTGTCTCACTCCGCAGAAAGTCAGCAGAGACACAAAAGGTACAAATGCCATCTGGGCTAGGAGGCTACGCTACATCCAGAGACAATAGGGGCTCTTTCACGCTGCCCAGCCCAGCCAGGGCCATCTGCTCTTGGTGAGAGTGAGTGGGAGAGGGGACCCCCTGTATACCTCCAGGACCCCCACAGGTCGCATAATGCAGCAGGATGGTAGACTGAAATCAGCATCATATTAGAATAAGTGTATGAAAATATGAATGAAGATGATCCACCTTTCAACATGACACAATAGAGGTGGTGACTGAATGAGGCTGCGTGCCTCCTACACTGGGAATGAGAACACGTGTGGTGTTTTTCTGAGCGACAATGGTTGAGCGAGGAGAGCAACTGTTACAACAGCAGGGGAGAGGACGGTGCAAAGGGAGAGTGGATGCATGCAAACATCTATACATACATGCACAGATGCACACATGCTGCAAGACAACAGCGGCATTCATCATGCAGTGGAAAATGAAACAAAGAGAGCAGAAGCCTTTGACTTTCATCTCGTGCTTAGAAAACTTAATCTGGTATCGTTTGAGCTCAGAAGTGTGGTGGATTAATGGAGATACAGATCTCTCTCTAGCTACGACCGGTCTGTACTTTGGCACGGTGAATATTCATGCCATGAAGTCATGTCACGCCATAGCATGACAGCAAAGCGGCCAGAAAGCGAGAGAGCATCTCAAGAATCTAAGTTTGGGATTTGCAACTGGGGCATTGAACCCACATGGAGGCAAAGCCACACCGACAACACGCAAGCAGATATATATATAGAGCACATGCCACACATGCACATTACAAACATGCAATCATGCAATCCGTGAACACACGTACCATCCATCCTCTAACATCAAACAAGGGAATTTGCCATTTACATATCATATCTGCCACTTATTACTCAATGAGCGTCTTTGAGTATTTTATGATTTTGAACACAGATGCTGAGCTTTAAGCCTGTGGAGATCAAAGCAGGCTGGACACGCCAGTGTTGACATGTGTTAAAGGTTTGTGTGTGGGTGGATTTAGTTTTAAAGAGCAAGAATTATCCATGTTTCTCACATCATCATCACTCTTATACGATCGTCGTATTGTGTTTAGCACGTTTAATTTCTGTTACATTCCCAAAAGGTTTCCTTAAACCTGCAATACCAGATTTTTTTGGCCACCTGGGGGCAGCAGAAACAAATTACACAACACTGACATATCATCCCCTTTTAAGCTGATATGGCAAACTTGTTAGCAGTTGCTTATTTACACATCCATCGTGTTTCTTACACATTGTTTTCTTATTGTCATTTGATACATTGTTATTGTTAAAATATTTATTAGAGCTGCTTTAAAGTGTCTCTAATCAATATTTCTATATTTACAATGGATGAAATTACTATGTGTAATGTGAAAGGGGTCACTCATAGTGATGATCCAACAGAGAATTTTCACCTGAAGCTGAAGTTCCCCTCAGCTTTATAAGGTTTTTTAGCGTCTTTCAGCTCCTTGTTTTGGTTTTACAGCCCGTAACTTTACTTTAAATGTTTTGGTCCAGTCTCACTACTTTAATCATCGTCATCTCCAGCAACTGTTTTCAGTGAAAAAGCTCTGATAAACCCACTGTGCATTACCTGCACAGCATCAAACAGCAGACAAAGTTAGCTGGTAAAACATAGTGTAGCAGCAAAAGACCCAGATGTTTCCCTCAGGAGTTGGTAGAGACCTAAACAGAGCAAAAAGGACAATATTAGGGCGCTTTCACAAGCCAACATTTATAATCAAACTCTGTAGTGGTTTGTTTGGGCAGTTGTGAACGCAGTAATTGCACTGTGGTGCAGACAAAAAACAACTGGTCCAAGACCACCTCTTGCAAGCTGTCTCAACCGTTTCCAAGCAAACTCTAATGCGGTTTGATTGCAGTGAAAATAATCTGATACAATTGCATGAAGTGAACCAAAACACAGGCTGCCTGTGTGAGATTTGTTGAGATGGACACAGGTAAACGACAGGTTTCACGAGTGGGAGAGGACTGACCTGGACTTCTGCAGAAGTCCGATGTTTGCTTGACATCTGGGCCGAAAAGAACTTACAGAATATGCTAAATATAGTCCACAAAAATAATGACGTTTATAAAGTCATTGGAGATAAACTGGAGGAGAATGGATTTGTGTCAACGTTAGATCAGTGCCGAGTCAAAATGAAAAATACTTATACTTAAAATATAAATTTTATAAATAATAAATATAAATACTCCCAATGAATACTAATGTTCTGTGCTGTATCTGCTCGATGTACAGCAAATGTTTGCTAACATGTTGGCCATATCTACTTCATAAGGTGATAATATGTCGATGTTGTGTTTACAGCTGGTTGCTCCACCCCCAAGTAGATAAAAATATTAAGTATAGTAGGTTTCAAAACAGTCATTTTCGCACAACAATCTTAAACTCGTAGACCAACACCAACACTTGCCTTTCATCAGCAGCTATTGTTAAACTGTATCTGACGCAATGACAACATGTCAGTATTTGCTCTTTACAGATTCTTTTATGTCAACATCATCAGCTTAAACCTTTTGTGAATCAGCTCTTTTGTGTATCCTCTCCAATCTTACTGTCTTTGAGTGTTTACACTCGGTGCATTGTGCAGACAGGTTAGCAAATGTTTTAAGCCTGCGTTTAAAAGTGATTTAGTGAGGACTGTTTACCTACATAGGTGCGAGTGTGAATGCATGCGACTGTGTAGCTGTCTGCCTTAAATTTATGAGCGTGCAGCTCAAAGGGAAACACCTGAATTAGCTCAGAGACGCTCAACGTCAAGCCAGCCTCTGATGAGAGATCCTGCGTCAAAATTTATGCCTGGTGCTAATGAACGGTTTTGTTCTCAGACACATCCAGACACAGAAAGTGTGGAAATCCCCCTCAGCTGTTGACAGACAGTTGTCAGAGGCCTCCGATTAATGAAGGAATCTCTCAGTCAGCCGGTTCCTAAAGGCCGACACAGCTCAGCCCCGGGACTTAGGTGGCCTTTAAGTGGTTAGAGAGGTTGAGGCTAACAAATACATGCACTGGCAAACAAGCTGTGATATTTATTAAAAATATAATATCCATATAAAGAAACACATGAAATAGAGTTCCATCAATCACAGCTGATGTTAGTTGATCTTTATGTCTTTAGTGTTTACACACAGACTTCATTGACATTATCTCAGATCATGTGTCATATGTGTAATCAATTCTTGTGCAATACAAATTTTTTTAACAATAACAACTATGTTGATAATTACCCCCTACAACACTTGTATTCATTTGAGCCAAATATGTGCCTTGTTCATTTGGTGGTGATCTAATAAGTCATGTCACATCTGAAGAGGCAACATCTGTTTTCCAAATCATGTGCAGGTGATTTATATTGTACGTACTTATTGCCAATGAGTCTGGGATTTAATTTCTGCTTGTGAAAGTGAAGACTGACTCTACAATAAACTCCTCTTTGGCAAGCAAAAAAACTCGGGAGAGCTGAATCCAGCAAAGCTCCTGTGTTTGGCCATTGTGATGACAGTTGTGGGTGAAGCCAGTGTAGAAGTGCTGCATTCTTTCTAATAGCCAGCAGGGGGCGACTCCTCTGGTTGCAAAAAGAAGTCAGATTGTATAGAAGTCTTTGAGAAAATGAGCCTACTTCTCACTTGATTTATTACCTCAGTAAACATTGTAAACATGAGTTTATGGTCTCAATCGCAAGTTTCAAGTCTTCTTCAATACAGCATAATGTTCATTTAGTAAATTATGGTCCCATTTAGACTCAAATAGACCAAAAAGCAGGGTATGCTTTAGGGCGTGGCTTCCTTGTGATTGACAGGTCGCTACCACGGCGTTGTCCGGTCTGGGAGTTGTCCGTGTTTTTGTCTTACAACTTTAACCCTTTCACATTGTGTTTTCAGTTCATCAAAGTTAATTGTAACATTTTGGTCGCCTAAAAATGTCTTATACAGCGTTCGGTTGGACTTAGCTCCACCCTCTCGTGTCACTTCTGGATGCAAAAAAACAAGACAGCTTCGGCCAAAATGCCGAACTCAAGGCTTCAGAATGGCAGTACACAAATGTCACGGTGACTACGTCCACTTCTTATATACAGTCTATGGTACATATTCAATCTGCAGGCTAAAAGGACTGTTTTTTGGGGGAATATATTTAAACCATGTGCTTTACGGACACAAGTAAAATCATCAATTGCTCACTGTGTGCAGCAAAGAGTAGAACAATATCCTCGTTTCCAGGATGCTTAAAGACTCCAGACTTTTAGACTGTTTAGATGGTTAGTTTATTATATGTATACATGCATTCATTCAAAAAAAGTCTCTTCCTCTTACTCCTCTGTCCTGTGCGTGTGTGTGTGTGTGTATACCCGCAGGGCAGAAAGAGGTTTGTGACAGGCTTTGACAGGTACCTCATGGTGGCAGACCTCCCAGCTGTCAAACAAACAGACAAACCGAGGAAACCAGAGATAAAGAACGCCGATACAAGGAGGATGACTGACTCATAGCAGCGGCAAATTTGGGATGGGTACATACAGATGACTGAAAGGCAAAACATTATAATAATAGATTACCTTCAGTCACTCCCCATATTGCCTTTCCCACCATCACACCTTTCATTTCATCACCTCCCTTTGCTGTATGATTTCTCACTTAGCCGTCTCATCTCTCAACACCCGGCCCTCACCTGGACAAACTGCAAAATTGCAGCACCCGGTTTCTTCTTCTTCGTCGTTGTACAGGCAAATCTAAAATACACCGTAAGTGCTCTGAGTGGTGCAAACTTGCCTGAGCATGAATGGAAGGCGATCGGTGTGTGCAAAGAGCTGCTGCCAAGTATGAACTTGCAGTCAGAGGGAAATATACAGAGACAGAAGCAGCTCTGAAAAAGGTAACACAGCGTGGAGGGAGTTGTTAGAAAGAGAAGGAGATCTCTGTGTTTGTGTGTGTGTGTATTTCCTTGGTGAAAGGCTGTTGACGGTTTAGCTGGAGTGTGCTGTCAGGGCCTGTCACCTTGACAACCGGGCCTGTATTTCACCCGCCCGCTAAAGAGAGGGACCGAGAGAGGGCCCCTGGCTTCTAACCTCCTGTCAAACTCATGTATACACTCACACACTCACACGCACAAACTCTCTCACACACATAGCAAATTCATCCTCCCTATTCATTTAGCTCACCCAGCTTGTGATTCATTTCACAGAAGTTACACAATCTGTTTACGTCACACTGAAACTCTCCAGTGTGTGTGTGTGTGAGAGTCTCGTTCAGCTCACCTGGCATGTAAGGTGAAAACAACAGGTACATAAGGTCATGGGAAACACTATATATCTGTTGTGAGGTGCACAGGTGTGTTTGGCCTTATCTGTGTGAAAGCACGTGCCAGCGCGAGCCATTTTCTACTCCAAATCTGTCACCGTAAGCTCGGCAGAATAGAAACCGAGATCACAGCGGCAGCCACAACAACGTCACCGCGCACAAAAGACAGGATGGACAGATGAGTGAAGAAGTGAAAAGTAGACGAGTGCGCAGCTTGAAAGACGGATGGCCTAATGGACGGATGATTTAAGTGACAAGAGAAATGACAGATGCTGTCGGATAAATGGACGGATTGACAGATAGATGGAAGGGCAGACAGATAGATAGAGACGCAAAGTGACAAAAAAGGGAGGACAGAAAAATGATGATCTCTCAGGTAACAGCAGAAAGAAGACATCGTGTTTAGCCGGCGAGTGATGAAACAACACGGCAGTTCGTGAAATAGTCACATTATTTAATCTGTTTGATTCGTTAAATAGACACACATTGTCCCTTTTTTTCACAACAACTTATTTTTTGTGCGTTTTCCAGCAACACGTGATGCATGTGTCAATTCCCACTCCAGTCTTTTCAAAATAAAACTACTTAGTTAGGTTTAGGAAAAGATCAACTTGGTTAGGTTTAGGCAAAAAAACTACTTTTTTGGAAAAAAATTGCGGTTGCGGTTAAGACCGTAAGTGGCGTAACTCAAAGGTCCAGTGTGTAGGATCTGTTGGTATCTTGTGGTGAGGTGAGGAGATTGCAACCAACTGAAGTCTCTCTAGAGCCAGTTGGAGCAGAGTCAGTGCTTAGAGTGTGTGTGTACGTGGAAAGTGAGTGGTGAAGCAAGAGAGAGAGAGCGGCGCCGACGGGAGCGAGTAACGTTATCGACTCCGGCCCAAGCAGGAAAAGATAATAGTGTTTGGTTTATCCGTTCTGGGCAACAGTAGAAACATGGAGGTGCAACGTGGTGGACTCCGCGGAGAGGGAATCCGCTCTCTATGTAGATATAAACGGCTCACTCTAAGGTAACAAAAACACAACGATTCTTATTATAAGGTGATTATACACTAAAGAAAACATCGTTATTAATATTATATTCCATTTCTACCAATAGATCCCCCTAATTGTTACATACTGGTCCTTTAAGTACAGAAGTTATACAACAAAAACTACTTAGGTTTAGGAAAAGATCGCGGTTTGGGTTGAAATAACACCGGAAGTGACGTAACTTAAGTACGGAAGTTATGTGACACATAAATCAATGTTGACTTCTGGTTTCACATGGGGTACAAACACCTGTCTCCTGGGTGAATGTCTGGTGTTTTTTTGACCCTCCCATCCACCCCGACCTCCTCCTTATGCGGCGTTTGTGGCTCTTTATTCTTCCTGATTCACAATTACGTGGATCACATAAGAATTGGTTTCGTGCTGACCATCATGGAAAAAAATTGTGTCTATGTACACAAATCACTACATTAAATTTCGTGACTATTTCACAAAGTGCTGTGCGACTGGCTGGATGAAAACAATGACCACCAAATCTGATTTATTTTTTCACACATTCTAGGCGTCAATCTGAAGCCTGAAGTGTTGACAGCTTCCAAAGTAAGTGAGAAGCAGAATCTAATCTAGTCCTGGCTCTCTGTTGGAGAGTGGACTTCCGATATCTTCTGCTTGACTGGATGGGCAGAGAGGAGGGGGGGGGGAAAGGGGTGACTGGCATTCCCCTGCTTCTCCTCAATAGAGCCATCTGATGCTGAAAAGGGTAGATCCCCTCACTCCCTGCCTCGCCCCGTCACATCTATCAATGCTGTGGCTGAAAGGCGGGACGAGAGCGCAAACGAAGAGCTCTCAGAGAAACACACTTCCCATCAAACACACACACACACGAGGGCTTGAAAGGAGGGGTGGGGAAGTTTGACTAATACATCTGTACTTCATAATTACGTTGCGTGCCTCCAACCCTCATAAGGCTTTTGTCAGTATCTTGCTGTGAGTGTTGACGTCTTGCTATTTATGTCCCTGGTGTTGCCCATTTGTTTTTGCTGTTGTCTCCGTTCACTGTCTTTTGTCATTTGAGACAAACTGCCTTGTAGAGGCTGTGATATTAATCAGTCGTAGGGCGTATTTATTGTGGATCCAGCACACAACAGCACTACTTCATTTTTGGCTTGTAACTGTCAACGCTTATGATCATTAAATTTCATATCCATCAAAAATATACTCATAGATATAATTAAAAGACAGGCTACAGCTTCAGTGTGACTGGAAATGTATTTTTTTTTCTCCTGCAGACAATCTTCCACAGTGCAAGTCCTTCTTCATGTAAATTGTTTTTTAGTAAGTAAAGATTGAAATGAAAATGTATACTAAATGTCACTAAACTGTGAGAAAACTGTGAAATTGGACATGAAATGATCTCGAGGCTGTATTTGTCTGTCAAGGAGTTTAACATTTTGCAAAATACCCTTTCTTGCCAAAAGTTAGATGAGAATTCAATACCAGTCTGTCTGGGGAAAAAGATGGTCTGTCCAAAGGTAACAAACTCCAAAACCAGATCAGTGACTACCTCAACAAAGTGAGGTTGCCAGGCAACTCAAGGAAATGACACCCAGCCAAGAGATAGTCCCACACATAACCCTCCGCAAAACAGCAAACTGTCCTTTTGGTTTTTGTACAGACTAAACAAAGATATGTGTTATGTCCAGATACATATTGAAGGAACAGACATCAATCTTCTCATCTAACTCTGCAAGAAAGCCAATAATCATATCAAACTAAAATGGAAGGAGCCTCCGTCTGTATGTCTGTCCTTCGATTTTCTCGACAACCGTTCATCCGATGTATTGCTGAGGACCTAAGGAAGTGCAGTGTCGTGGGCTAGATTTTGAGATCTACAGGACATAATTACATTATATATATATATATATGACTGACAAAGAGTCAGTATGTGACGAGTTGGTATGAGAACGTGTTGGATGAACTGACTTTACTAACTGAATTAGAACTTTCAGTATGTGTTTTCTGCATAAAAATATGAGGTATAAATATGAAAATTCAGTTGAGCCATTGATAATATATCTTTTTTGACAGTTTTGTTTCCTATTATGGGCCTTGAATGTGAAGGAATGAGCCTGAGAACTGTGGAAAAAATGATTTTGTTGTGGTGCATGCATGAAAAAAAAACACTGCAATGAAGCACTAATGTAGTGGATGTGCTACATCAACATACATTGGCTACAGTGCAGCACAGTAACTGTCGTCCATCAAATCATCTTAACAAACAGCCGCAGCGATAATTGCACTTTAAAGGTCAGAGGTCATGAAAATGTTAAGTGGTATCATATCCAAAAACATCATGCACTTATTTGTTATTGTCTCCTATTAAATGATACAAACTCTTTTGTGAGAGAGATAAAGTTTTACTACACGCACTCTGTTTATGATCTTTGGCTTTGAGCAGCAACTTTTTCCTTCTTTCCGGAGATCACAGCATTACTCTGATTTACATCTGCCAAAGATATAAAACCAGTTTAATTTTCTTTTGATGCAGGGCTTGATTCATTCTTCGTTAAGTCGGCATCACTATTACAGTTATCATTTTTAATCGTAAGACAGAGAAACATATTTTTCCTGTCTGCTTGTTGATAGATGTGGTGCAGCCAGGACTTTTCACTTGTCAGTCAGTGAGTTTGATGTTGAAATTGTTACAAATGAACACATGCAAATAATCATCTCCTCCTTTTTCTCCTTTTCTATTCGCACACAAAACAGACAAACACACACACACACACACACACACACACACACACACACACACACACACACACACACACCCAGAAGAAAAGTATACGCTTTGGACTTGTTGTATCGTGCGGTTATAGTGAAGCTTTGTGAGTTTCTCTCATGTCACTCTGCACCTCACAGCTGTGGGACAAGAAGTGTTGAAAACTTTAAAAGATACAGTATAACCTGGCACACACACACACACACACATACTGTAGGTAAACACAAGCTCAAGTTTGTGCGCTCTTTGACATGCGTCCGCTGACCCTCCAGTCTTGTCCACACACACGCATTCAGCTCACTTGTTCATTAATCTTCATTTCAACACACACTCTGGCCGCCGTCAGCACATATGCTCCCAACAATCACTTGGCACTGTGCACACTCTCTCTCTCTCCCACACACACACATACAAGCTCTCAGAGGGTGAGATCTGATTGCTGACACTGATATCAGGTCCCCTCCTGCTGCTGAGCTGTCCATCTGGCTGCCCGATCAGAAGACAGAGTGTGGGTCCTCACAGCGGGGCTCCTGTCACTGTGCATTAGGAGAGGGCTGACGGCAGATCCGAGCTGACATTGAGGATAATATTGGCATCAACAGAACCCTTTGGTGCCGGTATCACACCAGGGTTACGGTGGAACACGATGACATCCGAGGTGGCCGGGTCGAGTCGTTACGAGGTCACGGCGTTCCCAGATGATCCGACGGATCTTTTCCTGGAGTTTGCAGGAGTTTGGGCCACGTCCAGGGGACAAATCCACGTGCTGTGTGCGAGCTATTAGTGGATAGAGAAGCTGGGACGCCCTACTTTTAGTCCAGAACTACTATTTGACAAGAAGTTCTTTTCCATCATATTTCTGTGGTCTGATCAATGAGTTCAATCTAATCCAGACCTCGTGAAACATGTCATGTCGGTAGAAAATCACCACACAGATGAAGTGCCAATCCACTAAAATTTTACAATGTTGTTTACAAAGTTCCCCAAATAGTGGGAGCCGCGTGTTTGTTTGAATCATTTTTCTACCAGGGATGACTGAATCCAGTCCTCTCCCAGCCTCTGATTCACTGTAACAGAGACAAATAAACTCCCAAGACTGCGTTTGGCCAAGCAAATCAGCACTGTTGAATGATTCAATCCCACCGTTTATTATGGTTTTTACGCCATGCATTCCAAATGAAGCCCTGAGCACGAACAGGCATGTAGGGGAAAACCAGGCACTTATGCTTTGTATATTTCTCCCTCTCCCACTCTCTGTCTGCAGCTCCCTCAATAAGCCTCTTGTTCTGAGAGATAAATTCTTTTCCGTAGCGCTGTAATAAATGCAAACAATGCTTGAAAAAAAAATGTAGAAAAACTGTACCGCTTGTTTTCACATCGTTGACTGCTCATTCACAAATTGTTCTGAACAGAGAGGGCTGTGTGGGCTGTAGTGTTTTACGCCGCTGTCCCCAGCTGTGACTTGGCTGTCAGTGAGACATTTGGGGTTCTGGCTGGGGGCGACAGGAAGGTTTAGGTGTTGTAATCAAGCTCCCCTTATTCCCCCCAGGCTCGTTACCACGCTCAAATTCTGCACTAATTGGCCGGCGAGTCACAGCAGCCGGGGGAACCTGTCTGCCCGGTAACCCCCAGAGAGAGACGTGAGGAGGGGAGTTTTATTATTTTCAATTTGTAACAATATATAACCTTTAAGTTAGATTTTCTGCATCGCGTGAAATGTAGCCGTGGAACCAGCAGCAGACTCCCGGCTGTCATGTTCCCAATAATGGATAATGTGTGTTTTCATAGAGATTTCTCCAGGATATTGCAGATGGATTTAGAAACTAAATGGATTCCGACGTGGCCAGGTACTAAAGATAATGAAGTGTAACACATAAAACCGGGTGATGCAACCGTGGGTTTTCAATAATTGGAATTGGAAGATAAACAATCTTCCTTTATCTGCTCTTCTATCTCTGTAACAAACCCCCTCCTCCGTGCGGCCTCCTCCTCCTCCTCCTTCAATCTTCCTCGTTCCCCGGGTGCCTCCCTTTCCGAGTTTTATGGCTCGCAGTTCTTTGACTGCTGAACCATTACCCCAAAGAGCAACAAACTGATCCGCGGTCACACTTTATAAGCTGTCAGCTGAACCGTGCTCCTCCGCCGACAGGTGAGGAATGTTTTCATTCACCTCTCTGCCTCTCTGTGGGTGTCTCGCTCCCTCACACACACAGTTAAACGCATCTTTTGCTCTGCACCTGGGCGCCGCACTTTAAAGATGAAAGGGAAGGGACAGCAGAAGACAGAAGATGAGAGGTAGAGGCGAGCGGGAAATGTGATCCATCATCACACGGGTCTTCCTTTTCAGCTCCTGAGCCCCCCCTCGTTCCTCTGGGGTGTCCCTGAATCAAAGCAGACGTGAGGCCTTATCCACCTTCAGTGCCTTTTACCCAACAAGTCCTCCAGAATGAACAATAAAATGTCCTGAAGAATGACGCATATTACTGACCTCATGCCTCTATCAAAAGGCAACTTATCCTAATACAAAGCATTGTATGATATCTTGTTGTGCATTTTCCTACGAATGTCCAGCAACATGTGACGCACGTGTCAATTTCCGCTCCAGTCATTTCAAAATAAACTTTCATCTTCACAGGTAACAACTTGGTTAGGTTTAGGCAACAATACTTAGTTAGATTGAGGAAAAGATTGTTAAAATAACTCCAGAAGTGGCGTAGCTTAGGTACGGAAGTTACGTAACAAATAAATCAATGTTGACTTCTGGTTCTTTCTTCTGACCCTGTCATGTCGATGGCAATAACCACTTGGTAAAGGTTAAAAACCACAGTCATAGTTAAAAGAAACCAACGTTGACTGAGAGTAGGAAACGGGGAAGGAACAGCCAGTGCATTCTAATCCCCAGGGTGTTCAATATCGATTGAATACCCGCTGCACGAGGCACCCTTTAGCGCCTGTATGAGACGCACCAGGCGTTCCATTAACTACAATGTAAACCCATCCGCGGCAACAGTAAACGCTCGGAGAAAGTGCACCGAGAGTGTGGCGACGTAGTTTAAAGAGCGAAAAGACACACACAGGTTCGGCGGGAGGGGAGCTGGATGTGTCCAACAAACACAAGGCTTTCAAACAGGAGACTGTTCATGTCCCGTGCGTTAAGTTTCATTTTCACTTTACAAACGTAGTAGTCTTAAGCTCAAATGTATTTTTTTCCTAAATCTAACTAAGTGGTTTTGTTGGCTAAACCTAAAGTGACGCCCAGGGGCGTGAGAAAGCGGCAGTATGTGACGATTTAGGATCAGAATGTGTAGCAAAAAGTGGTCTCCGATGTTTTGTTGTCCCATCCATCCATCCACCCCGACCTCCTCCTTCTGCGGACACAAATTGTTCCTTTTCTCCCAATTACTACGTCTGCGAGAAGGCTTTGACACTTGAATGTAAACACGTAATTTTTCGGGAAACGGATGCTGTCATTTTTCTTAGGAGGACTGTCTCCTTTCACTACACAAGAGCTCCGGAAGCACTTTCACTGTTAATAACAGGAGAAAAGTTGGAAGCTCTAAAATTGGCTTACCAGACAGCTGTTGGGCGTTAGATCTTTGTGTTGATCCATATTAACTGTGCATTTGTTTGTGTCCATGTGGCTGATTAGCGTGTGTTTGATGAAGGCTCAGGTTTCTCGCTCTGACTCGTGCCCACCCAGCAGCCATCATGGGTAGTTGCTAACGGAAGAGAGGGATTGTGGGAAAACACGGAGGCCTGGGGTTGACGTGTCACCATCGCTCAGCATCCTTCGGCCTCCTTGCCAGTCTGCACACACACACACTCACACACACATACACACACATATGAAAATGTCTCAGCCATCAGCTCGTATGTGGCATCAGAGTTCTGACAAAGACAAGCTGGCCCAGCAGTCTCGACTTTAACAAGCTCCAGCTGAGGGTGGAGATAGGCCACTGTGAATGTGTGTGTGTGTGTGTGTGTGTGTGTCGGCTGGTACCCATGGTGACACAAGGCAGCCTGTGTATGTGTCTACTCCTTCATTTCCTGTTCCTGTGAGGCAGACTTTCCTCTCACAGAACATGGCAGCTCACCGTCAGGGGGCAAATGGGCCTGTTGTGAGTGTGTGTCAGTGTGTGTGTGTTCTCTTGCATGGGCGCCTGCGTATGTTTTAAAGTGGGGGAGCAAACTTGGAAAGATACATAATTGGCTGGGGTTTTCCTGCATTTCTACACCACCTAACCTCTTGGTTGAACCTTCTGCATCCCAAATAGTTAAATCAACAGGGATAATTCAAAATATTAATAGCCACGTTACATCTTTGATTCGGCTCCTTCGTGAACGTCCCATCTCCACGGCCAAATCCTGTCTGATCTGCGAGCAAATGTTAGGTGGGCTGGCAAAGTTGTAATGTTGACTCACAAATTGATTCAGCATTTCGGTCGACAGTACAATCCTACTTTTAGCAAATTTAAAGTTTGGCTGGAGTCAGTGGGCCAAGCAGGTTCATTCATCTTTCCTATGTTCTATTTTCAGTCCATGATTGCAGTTAAGCTAAATGTTTCTTACCTCTGTAAACAGTCAGACTCCTGTGTGGATTGACAGACTGTGATGGACAGCCAAAGTGTGCCGTGGCAAACAATCAGCGACGGGTTTGACTGAACCGACTCAAAGGGTGGGCCGAAAATGTATGATTTTATTTATTACATGTTTTTGTCAGTTGCTGAAAAAAGTTAACCTGACCTTGTCAGATGGTTTGTTTCACAGAACCATCTGAAAAGCCGTCATCGGAAACTGTTTGGAGCAGGGCAGGCACTTTCAAAAAATACTTAGCAGGTGATTGGATGAAACATCTGTCAATCAAACTAATGAAAGCTAAAATAACTGAGGGCAAAAACATCGCCTTCAGTGCCGTACTTTGCTCTTCTTTCAATGAAGAAATACTGTCCAGTTCTGTTCTAAGTAAGTGATAATATACAGCGAGCCGGTCATTGTTGTGAAATAAACCCCGACAGGGTGATGCGGCACTCCGAAGCGAAGCAGAGGGGTGGTTCGCGGAGGGGTCTTGCATCGCCCTGTCGGGGTTTATTTCACAACAATGACCCTCCAGCTGTACATTACCCCGCTAATTATACGGCTACTTACTTAGGAAATCAATAATTTGACACAAAAGCGGTCCGCCAGAGTCCGACATCAGAACTGCGTCCATAGCAACGGTCTGTAAATACATAGCAACGGTCTGCTATAAAGAAATAACAGACCGTAGAATGCCGTGACTGACCAATCAGAATCGAGTATTCAACAAAGCCGTGCAATAACTTATGCTATTGCAGCATCTACACTAACCTCTTCAGGAGCCGCCATTGTTGTTTAGAACGAACAGTCGCCTCTCCGTTTCGTCTCACACTATGGTCTCACCGGGTCTCAGGACTCACACACCTTATAGCCACGCATGTAGCTGCAGAAGCTCCTCATGGGGAAACTGATTGGTCCGTTGTCTGGCGAGCCGGACACAAACGCATTACTTGAAGCCTAACAAGATGGATTTTTGTGTGGAATTTCATACAGAGATTCTCGTGTGGTCTCGTGACATTACGAGAATCAAGCTGCCGTGCAAGGTTAGGAAATAGTGAAATGATCACTGAAATAGGCTGCTTAAATATAATCACCTGATTGCGGGGCCTTGTGTGATGATAAGTTTACTTTTAGGCAAAAAGTGGAGTATAAAACTATACTACTTTGCTCTCCCTAATTGAATAATGGGGATGCCTATGCTCTTACTGACGGCAATGAAGAGTCATGCACTCAAAAGGGAATCAATCGCACTTGTTGCTGATTGAGCCACGACTCCACCCCTTAGCTCTCCTACTACCTCTGCCTCTTCTCCCTCCTCCTCCTCCTCCTCTAGCTCTCCTCAGCTGTGAGTGATTAAGTTGAGCCAGAGGGGCGGGTGGTGGTGGGGTGGCGGGAAGGTTGGAAGGGTGAGAGGAGGGGACAGGGTACTCACTCACAGGCTGAGTAATGGCTTCCAGAGACCCCCGACTCCCTGGCTCTGTGCAGCACGAGGGCTAATAAGGAGTGACGGCTCGGCCCGTTTGGACAGTGTAAAGGCAGCCCCGCTCCTGTCAGGCACAGACATGGACAGCCAACCCCCCCTCTTTCTCTCCGTTCACCACAGGACCCCCACCACTAGGCCGCTAGTCCCTGCCACAACTGTCTGACAGGGAAATGTTGGGTAAGAAGAAGGAGGAGGGGAAGGACAGAGAGAAGAGGAAAGGCAAAAAACTAGAGAATAATTTGAGCAGATTTGAGGTTGAGAAAGAGAAAAGTCGGCCAAAGATTAGCGCACAGGGAGATACATGGAAGGCCTTTGTACAGTGGCGTGGTGGTTTCGTGTTTGTGCGTGCTTGTGTATCAGATTGACTGTGTGTGTTTAATGGAACGTCTGAGCAGCTGGGGAAACCCATCGTGTTCATTTAACAGTACAGATCTCAGGCAAAAGCAATACTGAGGTTACCGTGCCTGCGAGGCGTGTGCATCTACTGCACGTGTGTGTTTGCGAGGGTTACGACGTGGTCTGCTGATTCGTGCTGTTTCCACGGTGATTGGTTTCCATCACGAGTCTGAGGGCTAAACCATCGACAGCGCTCCCTCCTTTCCCGGCGACCTGACTTCTTTTTCATTTTTCAATTTCACTTTCATCAACCGCTGCCGCCTGTTTTTTCATTTTTCTATTTCCAACCGATGACAGAAAGCGTGTGAAGTGTGAAATTAGAAAGAGCGTGTGTAAATAATGGCGTGTAACACAGAGAACACACGTGAAGAAACGCGTATGAACACTATTGCATAAGCCATGAGACAAAACCCATTACATTCAAACTGGGGATGGGGAAAAAGTGAACCGAATGCATAGACTCGACTCCAAATGACATAATTACTTTCAGAAGATGATAATGGGAATTCTTCTTCTTTGGTTTTTATCAAATGGGGATTCTGCATATTGTGCAAAACATGCAAAAAGGCCTGTTTTACTTTATGGCACTGCCTGAGATGAAGAGTTTAAGTGTGTTATTCTGTCCTTTTGGGGTTTCTCTGCGAAGAAGCCCCTGCTTTATGTCGCTCTTTAGCACACACACTCTCACACACATCTTGTCCCCCCACCTGGGTTTAACTGTCTGACAGAGTGAGATGTTGGCGCGGTGGAGGGCTGGAGAAGGAGGTCAGGGGCGCAAGGGCAGTCAGGTCCCTCAGACGTCCATCAAAATGACAGGTACCCCAGCCTTAAAACTCCCCCACCCACCCCCAAACCAACTTTCCCCCCCTTTTTGCAGACACACACACACACACCCACACTGAAATACCAGGCCTAAAAAGTAGCCCCGCAGCGAAGGAGACCAGCTCTCCGCAATTAGGACATTCTGCGGCCATGAAATCATTCTGAAAATTAGCTCCAGGAAGCGAAAGGAGGGAGACCGAGTCCTAAAGAGAGACAAAAAGAAAGGAAAAAAATGTGAGTGAAAGAAAAAGGGGTGAAGTTAGGGGAGAAAGGAAGTGTTCTGGACCTCCTCAGCAGTCAAACGGACAGGCCACATGTGCTGGCCAGGCGAGAATGAAGGAATTCAGAATTATCCCAGATAATGACGGCTGTTAAGATTAACAATTAATCCTCTGGCCTCATGACATGTTAGATTTGGATCTGGGGAAAGGTGCGAAAGGGCTCCAACAAGGACTCAGTCTGCTAAAAACTCTCTGTGTGTATCTGGTGGCTGACGGTGTCCAGGCCCCGAGGTCCTGACAGGAGAAGGAACCAGGGTTCGGATCTCAGCTCACGACCGAAGAGACCTGCTCTATGTTCTGCATTCGTCTACAACAACGTCTGCTCTATTTTCTGCAGATCTGCAGCGCTCCTGTCGCCCCAGGTTTACCCTGCTGTGACCTTCTGCCATTACACAAACAGCATCTGCCAGCGATCAGCCTCCGACAAGCCCTAAGTAACGCTGGGACAACATTACCCAGTGCCACCCCAACCCTTAGGTCATGCTGTCTCTTAAGCTAAGCATTTGAGAGATAGACTCGGGGATCACTCGCTGCCGGCCATTTCTACTAACTTTAGAATAAATGGATGTGTGCGAGCCCAGCTGTGGGTTGTTAGTAGCAAACTCAGCTCAGTGGGGAAGGGGGCACCAGATGGTTGGATGAAACGATTGAGAGTTGAAAGGAAGAGGTGTAAATCGCAATAAGGGAAGACGGAGAAAAGCCTTCGAAATGGGGAAATGATCCAAAGCTTTTCCATCGTCTTAATCCAGCAGCATCCCGCCGAGACGCACGGACGATCACATCAAAATAGACACACAGTTGCTAGGAAATCAATGAATGGCAGCTTCACAAACTGACGTAGTGTCTATACCCACGTGTGGCCATGTGTCTAGACTGCATCGCTGTGATTGTGCAAACGTGAAACCATCCTGTGTTCATGTCTACCTCTTCAAACTCCAGATTTTTCCAGTGTACCTCTGCTCACCTTGGAGGGAAAATGGGAGGACATGTGGTTCCAAGGTTCTGTAATTCAGATCTTATATCGTTAACAACAACATGTGTTTTTCTCGACATGGGGAAAGTCTGCAAGTCAAGCGAGGATCACGCAATCGAGCGAGCTGCTAATCAAGCGATGGGAGAGGTTGGGAATTCCTTGGGAGGCAGACAATGGAGGCGGTGCGGTGTTTTTGTGGTATCCGGCGCAGCAGGCATTGGGAAATCAAGTTCAGCTGAGCAATCCCACACGCACACACATCATTATTTGACAAACATTTGGCAAGAGAAGTACCCATCTTGATTAAAGGCTGTATGCTTGTGATGCATGTTTCTGCTGATGACAAGTTTATTTCCCAGTGCTGTCAGCTTGTATGGATATGTTGCTTGCGTGTGCTGTGCGTGCATGTCTCCTGTCTGATTAGCCGCCGTTTCTTTCAGGTGTCTCTCGTCCTCCTGTTCTTTAATCAGAGCTGAGGCCCCTGTAGTAGCCGGAAGGAAACCCTGGTCCAGGAAGTGCCTCGCTGTACCCTCAGTGCCAATCAGACATCTATTCATCTGAGGAAAAGGAAAACCGCCATTCCCAAATCCAGTTATTAGAATCCTGTTCTGAATAGGAGGCGTGGTCTTCTGTCTGTTTGTTTTGACACCTTGTTGATGGGTGTGACAGAAATACACACCGGTTACAGTCCATGACTCAACACCCCTGCATAAGATTTTCTGAGGAATGTTATTTTTTTTTAAACTCGAGTTGCATCTGAAGTGCACCATGGGTCATCGAGCCTTCACTTAGGCGCTGAGTGATGATGTCATTCTTAGGAAACCACCATTGGGACAGCAGGAAGGAAAATAAGAGCTGTAGCATGAAGAGAGGGGAAAAGACAGAGATTGGAGGCGACGGTTGTTTCTGGGTGCCTTGGCTGAGAGTGTGCAGTGCGGTTGCTGGCAGGCTGAGGGCTTTTAATAAACAGCCTGTTGAAACATGACAGGAATATTGGGTGAAATCATGGTTGTTTTACTGTGATGGCTGCAGCGACTCCCTGGACCTGGGAGACAAAGCAGATGAGGACGGGGTAAAAGCACGAATATCATTTTTTATGATTGTAAGTGGTGACACATGTCAGTGGTTCTGCTACATTTTGACAAACTGCTGTGTTCAGTTCTGAGAAACAAAGACCCCTCCAATTCTTATACCACCACATAGGAGTCCTTTTTGTATACCAGTTCCGAAACTGACAATCTGACTATCGCGCCCACTTCATGCAGCCAGGTGCGTGGAAGTGGTAGGCAGGATTTTAACTTTTTCATTCTCCACACAACTACTTCCATCAGTAGTTGTATGTACAAACAAGTGCAACACCGTGAACGCCTTGGGCAAGAGACTGTACAAAAGTTTGCACCACTATCCCCGAATAACTAGTGCAGTGGCCGGCCGTTGAGTTTCAGCATATGTAACAGCTATAAACGTTTGCCGTCAGACGATGTCAGACAACACATCATACGAACACAATTTTTTCAAGCGTACCCTGGCCTTTAGTGATCCTTAAAGGCTGGTCATTGCTGAATAGTTAAGTTAGCTGAGGTGTGCTCAAATTGACCAAGAAGCACATTTTTGCCTCACAAATTATTTGTATTCAATTATTTTTGTACAAATTTAGCCGCTTAATTATTTTTGTAGTTTATTAGCCCCGAACAGCCAATGTCCTGAGTGTACAGATGTTAGCTTTAACTAGTTAGCAACATATGTAGGCCTACTGATTGTGCATGTGGAGTGAGAGGAGTCACACTTTGACTGATCCCACACTCTTCCTCTAGGTCCCTCTCATTTGTTCTTTTGTCTCCATACATGGAATAATAAAGCCTTCAAATAATTTTTTTTTGGGCTCAACTTGAAACATTGTCAACTTGTGCAGACGTATCTTTGATTAAGTTCGCGGCCATCTACAACTCCACTCACAGTTTTTCCAATGATATTGTGTGCAGTCACACCACCCCTAAAATTAGCTTTCTGTTCACTCTGACCACACCTTGAGGCTCTCAGTACGATTCATTCAGTCACTCAGTGTAGGTGTCTCTGCCATGCAAATGCTACAACCGTGGAAAACAGAACAAAAGAGGCTATACCAACCACCCCCGCATGGCACTAAGTGCTTTCAAAGGCAATCTGGAGGACAGAGAGGATGCTGATGTGAGCAGAAAGCAACCTTGCCTACCCTGATCCCTCAACAGACGTATTATGCTGCTGTTAGGGTGAGGGGTGAGAGGTTAGAGGTGAGAGGCGAGGGGGAGGGTGCGGCGCTGCTCTGGATGACGGCTCTCTCCCTCATCCGTAGACCAGCTGCCCCTGACACACACACACACACACACACATATGCTGACATTCATGCGTAAGCACACTCTCCACATTAACCCACTCAACCTCTGTCCCCCCCCAGGCTCCAATCACTTCTCTCTATTTTCAACAAACACTTTTTCACCAGCATCATTCACCCTATTTTTCATGCAGGTGCTTGATGTCTTTGCTAGATCTGTCCTGCAGGCACAGTTTGACATTTACCCAGTCCACTGCTCTCTCTGTGATCGCTGACAGGTTGTAGTATACAAGTCTCTGTTTGATTGTGATGCCACGCTGAACAACGATGGCACTTGAGTTGCAGCTAATAAGGGCTGTTTTTGGGTGTGACTTTGGCGCTGCGACGTCGAGCGAGCAGCAACAGGTGCTGAAAGGCTGTGAGAGGTACAGGCCTACGGGGCAGATGTTAAACACACTGTGACTGAGGGGAGACAGGGCGAGAGACAGGGCTACTGTCAGAGCCTGACCGCAGCACAAAACTGAAAAACATACAGCACCTGCCACGGAGATGGAAAAGACAGTGAGAGAAATGATTTTGTTGATTTAAATAAAATGAGTTCATCTTTCAAGATCGGGCCTCAAAGTGTGAAACATCTGCACGCTGAATCAAGTCTAATCAAGCTGTGATCAAAGATCTCTGGGAAAGGCATTGCATATATTTGGTGAAGAGGCCACGTTCTCGATTTCTTTCCCGGCGGTGCGATGTAGGTCTGAGCCGTCAAGGTGATGGAAATGAGCACAGGCGCTGATCCGCGGGCCCCGATCGACACGTGTGCTGGCCCGTGAGCGCTCCGAAGATCTCCCCCTCTCCTTCTCCTTCTCTGTCATCTCGTCTCTCCCATGGTTTCCTCCCATGGTTTATTATTACGATGTAATCGCTTCCATCTGCCTGTCAAGCCACCGGGTAGACCGCGAGATCAGGAACAAAAGACAGTGAGAGCGAGAAAGAAAAAAAACGGGGATTTTTCTCTCCAATACAAACACACCTCCTCCCTCCCCTCTCCTCCTCTCAAAGTCCCTCGTCAGATCAAATCAAAATGCTGCAGAGTCACTTTTCTCTTTCTGTCCGGGATATTATAATTCAGCATGACTTCTGGACAGCTTCATGCACAATTAGGAATTCAGCGGCTCCAGGCAAGAAAATGTGATTCAAATTAGTGCTGTATTACATTACTGTTTACTTATGATCTCTCCTGCCATCTCACACCCTCTCAGTTTCTCTTTGAGGCCACTTCGTGTGTGTGTTTGGACGCATGAATGCACTTACACGTATGATGCGTACACATACCCAGCAGGCATTTATTTATATAAGGAAGTAGTTTTAAATTCCTATAAACTCACAGCATTGTCAGGGAAGTTGCAGCTAGCAACATAAACACACAAAAACTTTATGTTATGTAGTTCTACTCCCAAATCACACGGCAATGACCGGTAGCAATCAGCTGTGTTACAAACAAGCGTTTGATGTGCACATCTTGGGTCAGCAGAGGGGCGAGGGAATACTCACTCACAAACCACACAGGACCCCCGGTCCTCTGATCTCGAATCAGATTAGCCCATCGCCCCCAATTACAGCCAATCAAAGCCAATTAAATCCAATTATGACCAATTATGGATAATTAGAATGCCCCGGAGATTGATAGCTCGGAGAGATGGGGCAGCGGGCTGTCACTTTCAAGAAACTGTGACACTCATCGTCTTTCTTTTTGGGCTTTGGTCATTCACTCCATCTCTGTCTGAGGCAAAGTGGTGGATCTTTTCAAAGGATGTACGATAAATCCACCTAAAAATATAAATAACTCAGGACTGCGTCTCCGTTTTGCATGCTCGCCCATCTGCGTTCTCTCCTCCATTACTTGCAAATTACGACAGTTCCCACTGAAAACTGGAACACTGAAATGAATGACCACCAATCTGCAGTGTGCTGTTAGTACTGCCAGTTCAACATGGTTCTTTTCTAAGCCGTTTGACCACTTTGATTGTCAGCCATTTACCACAAAATAATCTGCTCTTTCGACAGCTGGGTATTTTGGTAATGTGGTTTGCAAGCTTCAAGTCAAAGGAGGCAAAGACCTGCTTTTATTCCCACTTCCAGATCATTTCAGTACTTAAAAATACTACGGTGTATTTTCTGTAGTTTCCTTATATGTTGAATGTTTTTGCAGTAGTTCAAGCCCTCTCACTGGCTGCTATGGAATGTCTATGGGTCGTGTTATTGTATGGCTTTGAGTTTCGGACTGCCAGGGTGTTGATGTTTGACTTGGATTGATACGAGGTATACCGATACAAATTTCCATCTCTTAGACGTTGCACAGACATGGAGAGATGTGGAAAATGACTTCAGTTTCAAGTCAAGCTGACATTCTTGAGCTCCGCAGGTCCATCGCGTTTGTCTGTCAAACCGCGGGGCTCCCTGTCAGTCAAAAGGTCAACCTCTGACCACGTCCTGTCCCGCCTCTTGTTATCATTCGGTCCACTTAAGGTAGTTACAGCGTGGCCTTTCATTTCGACAATTTTGTTTTCCATTCCTCGGTGCAATCGATGTTATCGTTTTGATTAAAATCACTCCTTAGATATTTGGCTCTAATGTGCTGACAGAGAATAATGAGGCCTGGTCCAGAAAAAGTCCAGCCAAGATAAAGTGCGGAGTGCAGTCTTTTGCTGTTTTGAGCATTTTGAAGATTGAAATAATTACTACAAAATACTCACGTAAAAGCTTCCTTCTGTTTCACTTCGTCAGATGTCTGAGATAGTGCCTGCAGGGTTTTCTCTTAGCAGAATAACCTCAGTCACAAAGCTACATGGTAACCAACTTTGGGTGAACCCCAATGATGGAAATTTTGGGTGTTTTTGGTGTCCTTTTTTACATGAATCAGTTTTTCTCTGCATGTCTTTCTTTCTAAGTCACACTTACACTTAGTTCTCTACTCTGTTTCCTTCTTTCTCTTGGGTTATATAAGTACATATGTGTGTTTGGGGTGGTGGTGGGGGGGGTTCAAAGGAAACATGGAGGATAAACAAACAGACTTGCAGAACCGTAGAAGGCTCTGCAGTGACTGCCCGGCTTAGATTGACTCTGCCCTGGTTTATTTGTCTATGTCACCGAGATAAACATCACAGTAACCCTTCGACAAGAAAAATGAACCCGCGAGAGGATGAACACTCACACTGGTGAGCAGAAAGCACTCACACATGTATAAGTGTACATGTTCAGATGTAAAAATGCACCCACAAACACACATGCTCTCTCTATTTTACATACACACACATTCCTTCATGCCTTTCCCCGGCCCCCGCGATGAAGAGACCTCTGTAAGAGCTGTCAGTCAATGCCGGTCACCATGGAAGTGACTCGAGCTCGTAACAAAGACCCTTAAGAGTTTCTCACAAGGCAAAGGGAAGGCACACAGAGAGAAACAACAAAGAAAGAAGACAGAAACAGACAGCGAGAGACTCACCGGGAGACACATCAACGCTTGCGAGGCTCAGAGATTGACTGACTGAGCGAGTGAGACGCCACGCGGATGAAGATGGATTGAAAGGACGTGATGGACAAATGAGACAGAAACATATTGAGATAAAGAGGTTGGGAGGCAGAGTTGAAGTTGGCAAAGAGGAGAGAGACGCTGGAGAGAGAGACAGAGTTGGGGAAGCAGATTTTTTCTTCCATTGCTAGACATCCTACCAAGCCTCATTAAACACTGCTGGAAACCCCTGCCCCATTAACACACATATACAAAAATACAAAGTAAACACACAAATATATACACCAAAACACACATTTCCGAGCTTTTTCTGTACATTTCAGGGGTGGAAGGCCAGTGTGGGTGGTGGTGGTTGGCTGAGGTGGCAAAAAAAGCCAGAGGGAGCGTGGGACAGTGGGTCAGGAGGTGAGGGGTCAGTGGGTGCAAAGGGGGGCCGGGGCAATGGGCCTGTGGCTACGGGGTCAGATGGGTGTGTGGGCCCGCGGGCAGAGTGCCAGGCTGAAAAGCACTTGGGTGGGCTTTACTGTGGGTCCGATGGGTGAGAGGGGCATGGAGCGGAGGGTGGAGACATACACTGGAAGATTTCCTTAAGCCAATTTAGCACCAAAGTAACCCACCCATGTAATGTTTCCAAAATGCTGATATTCCAATAAAATCTCACCCCACAGCCTTTGCCAAGAAACCTCTGAATTTGGGTGGAACAACTTTACGTTGAGCAAAGAGTCTTATGAGGAGGAGTGGGTCAACGCAAAATTCTGGGTGAAGACAGGGGAGAAGAGAAGAGAAGAGGAATTTATGCCCAGTATCACCCCCAAACTGTCTCTGTCTTTCCTCTGAAAACACACACATTCACACAAATGTATCCTCATACAACGATTCGTATAATATCTTACAAAAAGTTATTCCTAATTTTTTGTCCGTTTTCCTACCAATGTCCAGCAACACGTGTCAATTTCCGCTTGTTACATGCATACAGTCTAGGAAATTGCGTTTTTTTATTTTCGGTTTAGGCAGTGGACAACTCCGGGTCTGAAAAGTGAAGCCAATGTTGAAGTGCCTTAAACTTGCATTCTTTCTTATAGCCAGCAGGGGGCGACTCCTCCGGTTGCAAAAAGAAGTCTGATTGTATAGAAGTCTATGAGAAAATGAGCCTACTTCTCACTTGATTTATTACCTCAGTAAACATTGTAAACATGAGTTTATGGTCTCAATCACTAGTTTCAAGTCTTCTTCAATACAGCATGATGTTCATTTAGTAAATTATGGTTCCATTTAGAGTCAAATTGACCATAAAGCAGGGGATGCTTTAGAGCGTGGCTACCTTGTGATTGACAGGTCGCTACCACGGCGTTGTCCGGTCTGGGAGTTGTCCGTGTTTTCGTCTTAGAACTTCAACCCTTGACAGTGTGTTTTCAGTTCATGAAAGTTAATTATAACCTTTTTGGTCGCCTAAAAATGTCTTATTCAACGTTCGGTTGTACTTAACTACACTCTCTAGGGTCACTTCTGGTTGCAAATAACCAAGATGGTGATGGCCAAAATGCTGAGGCTTCAAAACAGCAGTTCACAAACCAATGGGTGACGTCATGGTGACTACGTCCACTTCTTATATACAGTCTATGGGATTTGGCAACAAAACTACTTGGTTAGGTTTAGGAAAGGATTGTGGTTTGGGTTCAAATCTGGAAGTGGTGTAACTTAAGTACGGAAGTTACGTGACAAATAAATAAACGTTTACTTCTGGTTTCACATGGTGGAACAAACAACTTTTCTCCCGGGCGAAAGTCCGGTGTTTAGGGAAAGTCCTCACTAGGCTGCGTTTGTCGCTCTTTATACTTCCTGTTTCACTATTACGTGGTTTACATACGAATTGATTTCGTGGGAAATATACGAATTACAGTGCATTACTTTTAATTCTACGAACGGTGTATGAGAACAGCCTGGAAAACACACACAAACTGGTCCTTCTCACACAACCCTGTGTGCCTATTTTGACTCGGTTTAAACCACTTTTTATCCCAGTTTTGACTGAGAGGCAGAACTGAGAGGCAGTCAAGCTGCTCCTTAAAGACTCGGTGACACACAGTGATAGAAAACAGTGCAAAGCGGTGACAGACAGAGTGAAAGGGAGAAAGAGAGGGGAGGAGGAGAGACAGTGAAAAAAGACAGAGGCCTTCAGTGGACGAGAAAAAGACCCACAGAGAGAGAAATAAAGAAAGAGAGACTTTTTTTGAAAAAAAGGCTGAGAAGATGAGAGAGAGCCAAAGCGAGGAAGAGGAAGGGGAGGCAAAGGAGAAAGAGCGAAGAGCGGTGCCGAAAAAGAGAAAGAGAGGGAGTTAAAGAGATTACTTTCAGGTTCAGAGACGCTCTTTCTGGCTGCTTACTGGCTGTCACTCAGGGCCTGGCTCCTAGGGGGAGGGACGGCTGGCTCTCATTGGTGTCATTCACCTGCCAATCGGCCTGACAGGCGGACCATAGGGCCCCATGTTGTGGTGCGGAAACTGTCTGTCAGCCACGCAGCAGCTGCATATGACATCATCCAAGATCAGGTTTGGAGCACGCATACACAAACTGTGTGTGTGACAAAGAACATACATGTTAAATTTGGAAATTCAAACAATGGGATACCATAAACACCTTTTACTTCAGCAACACACATGTGTACATTAAGACACTCAACTTGACTCCCTGTGGATTGCACCTCACGGCCTCACCAATCCCCTGGCTGTCCTCCCCTCCACTTTGCTCCCCAAAAGCCCTTGTTACTGGCAGGACAACAACCCCGCGACATCTGCACACCAGAACACACACACACACACTCACACACATGCATCTGCACATACGACAGCTGGACAGTTAGACAGCCAAAGAGGAAAGACAGATTTGTGCATACATCTTAGCTGTAATTAGCCACACGCACACAAACGTAGGGAGATGAATAAACCCTGTCTCGCTTACCTACACACACACACATGCACAGAACACACACATAGCTTCCATAGAGAAGGCTTGGCAACGAGACAGCACCCATCTGTTTTGGGCTAATTTAACATGGTCACTAAAACAAAGCAGACAAAGGCCCGTCTTGTGAATAATGATGAAGTGACTGTCAACTGAAAAACACTTCTGGCTGTCGTGTGTTTTACTCTCTATTGGTTCACGCGGCACAATGCAGCGTTTTGGTTCGGACGTCGGCACGTTTAAACCAGTGAGAAGTGAGCGCCTGCTGTGTACTTGAACTGCGTGGGAGGAATCAGGGTTTGATTGGGAAGGGCACCCATTGAATTTGTGTACATCACTGAATTGTAATGATAGTTATTGTGTATAATATACTATAAAGTTGACAGTATGAATGAAGGGTTTTGCCATGGTTTGATTTATACAATGGTATATGACGTAGCAGAAAGTAACTAAATACATTTACTCATGTACTGTTCTGAATTACAATTTTTGCCACTTCTTCACTACATTTCAGACAGAAATGTTTTACTTTTTACTCCAAAACATATCTTAAAATATGGTTCATTATAATAGATACTACCCAAAAGCATATAAAGCATTTAAAATTAGTCCGACCTCAACCAACTACAACAACAAGTAAGTACAGCTTACAAGGTAATGCATTAATAATAATAATTCAATGTTGTTTGTCCTTTGGCTGCTCCCATTAGTGGGAGCCACAGCGGATCATTGATCTGCACATAGATTTGGCATAGGTATTACGCCGGATGCCCTTCCTTACGCAACCCCCCTGGGGGGGATTCATTGTTGTGATGGTGGAAGGAAACTGGAGAACCCGGAGGGAACACACGCAAACACAGGGAGAACATGCAAACTCCACATAGAAAGACGCTGCCCAGACCAGGAATCGAACCAGGGACCTCCACTGCACCACCGTGCCACCCCTAATAATAATAATAATAATAGTTCAATAAATGAATAAATTAATAATATAACAATGACCAGGGCCATTCTGCTTAATGAATAATATGACTTTTGACACTATAAGTACATTTTGTTGCCAGTATTCTTGTACTTTTACTTCATTAAAATTTGTAATGAAGGACTTCTACTTTCAGTCAATGATCTGAATACTTTTTCAGCCACTGATTATATTCATTTAAAGGTGCTCTAGGCCTATATGATATTCAGAGCATTAATATAGCCGCAAACAACTATTTGCTATGTAAAGATATAGTGGAGTATTGTCTACCTGAATGAAGTCGCTCTCCTTCTGTGTGTGTTGTAATCAGAGCTTTTCTGTGCTTTGTTGACATCATACTCGTGACTCATACGGCAGTTACAGCTGATAACGCCATGCCAACCGACGGCAACGTTGCGGACGCCTAGCGCCCATCCTCCGTTTCCCCCCCAGGTAAACACTGCTAGCTCTGTCATGCTGTTGCGGTTGTTTGCACTGTTAGCGCTGTTAGCACCGTTAGCTGAGCGCCGCTGGCTCAGTCATCGCCATGTTGAGAGCCGTGCGGAGGCAATAGAAATGCTCTCAAGCTCACATTCAGCACCTTTAAGCAATGCTGGAATGTAACCTATGTTTACTTTTTGCTGTATGAAGTATGTTTAGTGAAATGTTGTACATTTTGGAGGCACTGGTACGTTTTTTTTATTCTATTCCACTACATTTCAGAGTCAAAAATGTTACTTTTTACTCCACTACATGTAATCGGCAGCTATAGTTGTAGTTACTTTGATATTCTTATACAATTTACACACAAAATATATAATCAGCTTATGAAATATTAGGTATTGTTATAAATTAAACTACCCAACAGTATAAAAATAGCTCCACATTAACCAGCTACAGCAATACAATTCTGGATTTATCAATAATAATAATCCAAAATAAAATATACAATAATATACTACTCACAGGGACCATATTCATTTTTTATACTTTACATACATTTTGCTGATAATACGTCTGCATTTTTACTTAAGTAAGATTTTGAATGCAGGACTTATAATGGAGTATTTCACATATACTATTGCTAATAATGTACTTCTACCACCACTGAAATGCAGGTACCTGTTTTTGTATTACTGTATAAGCCACGAGATCAGGCTTGTGTACATATACACGGGCTCACGTGTGTTCCCGCAGGCGCACACATCATCACCCACAAACACACACAGCAGATGGGGAAATGGGAACTGTTGAACCATATCATTGTGACAGCCATTATGACGGATGACTGTATCATCTCAGAGAGGAAATCCCTCTCTCTCCTCACTTGTGTCTTCTGAGGTCTGATTACTCACCGGCTCGTCTCTGATTTTCTGTATTGGGGTCAAAAGGCGACATTTCAAAGGTTGCGGAAGAAACGAAAACCATTAAGCACATACATTAAGCAACAGAGATTAAAAGATAAAAGATGAAACATGGCTGGGTATTATCAACAGGAAGTGCACTCAGTTTATCCGTCTTTTGATTTTTTTTTTTCTGCTCAATTTTATTAGGCAGACATTTCGACTCATTTTGGACTTTTTTAGAAAAAGATTTCTTCTTTGAAAAGCTGTAAGTTTTTGTATTCATTACTGATTGCAGGTCATAGTTTATCCAACTATTTATTTACGCTGGTAATTATAGAGGAAAAATGTTTATTATCTTTGTGTAACCCCATTGATCTTCGGTTTACACCAATCAAACGCAGGCATGCAGACATCCTTTGTAGAGAACAGGCAGCTCTGCTGAATGTCCTCGCCTCTGTCTGTGATGTGTTGCCTGCTGACAGTTTTGTGCGTTGGCGAAAGCAGCCAGGAGGCTGTTCATACACCATGACAGTCCACAGATTCCTTGAATGCCTTGCATGGATGCTCAGAGGGCTCAGAGCGGTTGCCCGGGACACTGTTGCTCACAGCTAAATCTCATTCGCTTCCCGTACGGTTGCTGCTCACAAAAGAACACCCTGCTATTCATATTGCTGATAATATCTCTGATTTGTATGTCTTGATGTATCAGCTGATGAAGCTGACGATTGTAAATCTGTACTCTTATGGCACTGACCTTTTGAGAAATAAAAGTGATGTACGGCGAGGACAAAACCAGCGATTTCTGGTAAGAACTGCTGAGTGGGAATGTTCCATCGCAGATACATGCAGAGAGCCTTTTGTACAACTTTCCCTGTTCCTTTATTCCTTCTCTTTCCCTCATCTGCTTTCCATCCCTGGTTCTGCAGCTTAAAGTGATGTTGTTATTCCAGATGGCTTGGTGCTATATGGAGAACAGACAAGAGGAATACTTCATTGAAAATATGAAAATATGTCAGCATGCGGACATCATTATGGCAGCCTGGATCATTTAAGCGCCCCTAAAATTACCTCCAGGCCTCAAAATAATAAATGTGTGTGTGCATGTGTGAAGGCTCACATGTATGCCTCTGCATCTGTACAGAACTCAGATGTGCAGATTTCAAACACATGTCTGCCTGATTCTCAGAAACCTTGATAGCAAATCATATCCAACCCAATTAGCTTTACATCTGGCTTAGAGGCCGAAAACCTGCGACAACACAGAGATAAATAAAAAATCACAAGAGAGACAAACAGTCTCCAAGGAAGAAATGAAGTGCAACAGCGAGATAAACATTCCTCCTCCGCACACTGTGTTATATCACTCAGATTGGTGCAGGGGAGCCGGTCTCCGTGGGGGCTCAGTCTCTCCCTAAATCTGCGTCCGGTGGGTCCTGAAAGTTCCCCCTGTGCCAAATGAGCAGCGTAAAGCATGCCCCGAGGCATGGCCCAAAACGACACCCAAACAGCAAAGCTGTCAGCCCGTGAGCCAATACACTAAAACATGAGTGCAGCCGAACCGTTGGGTTTTATGGCCTACAACTCCCAGTCACAAGCCCTCTAATGCCCCGTTTAACAAGCTGAAAATCCTCCATTTATTCCCCCCTCCATCTCCCTTTAGGAGCTCCTCCATTACCATTCACAAACAAAGGCGGGCTGAAATACACTCCATGTAGTGCTTATGTGCTAGAGTTAATGGTGTTAATGCATGGGTGAGGTGAGGGAATAGATGGCGCTCCGTGTTTGCAAATGTGCATGTTTGCATTCATACATTGCATAAGGTGTATGCATGCAACAATGTTTTCACTATATCCTCTGCAGGGAATAAAAGCTTCTCATACAGCAGTTAGATCACTAAAACTATACTGAAACCATATGCTGTATATATGGACAACGCGTCTCCACTTCCTCCCACTGTACAGGAGTGAAGCCAAAATATCCCGGATAAAGGAGCTGCCATCTTGAGATTTTGATGTCATTTGGAGCCAGAGTCTGCGCAGCAGTGATCGGGAGGAGCCGCGGTATTGAGGTCACCCACCCAAACCAATTACGAGCAAAGCATGGCCGCAGCTAGAGAGACTCACAGCTGTCATCATGACATCTCACCCCCTTTTTATAGCATCAAATAACTAATTAAAACCATACTTATTGGCAAAAAGGGGGCAGGATTTATGACCTATACTGCAGCCAGCCACCAGGGGGCGATTGAGATGTTTTGGCTTCACTTTTGGGGAGCTGTCATATCGTCCATCTTTATATACAGTCTATGACTGAAACGCATCCTGATGACACTGTTTGAGAAGGTTTTTTTTTAGGCTGTGAACGTTTGTGTGCAACCATGTGCCCCTTGAGGCAAATTTGTGATTTGTGATATTGGGCTATATAAATAAAATGGACTTGACATACAGATGCACAAGTTGTGTAAATGGATTGCAGCACGAGGAGAGGGAACTGAGGGAGAAGAAGAGGGAAGAAAAGAGATAGATAGCGCTGTGGGGTCGAGAGGTTCGGGGGAGGATAGGGGTCACTCTCTCCGCTCTCCCATCATGAACACAGGAGATTGGATGAAGTCTTCATCGGCGTTACACTCCACCAGTCACAGTCCTGTGAAACCAGCACCGTGTCGCCAGTACGCACACACACCTCCTCCCGCTGCAACAATGGTGTCACTCATGGAGGCCGAAGAGACACAGGGAGTGCTCCATCATGGGTATTAGCTATGGGGATCAGTTGCTTTAAACAAGAGAGGAGGGGTGTGCTTTTGCAGCCTATCGTGTAACAACTGCAAATGAACACCTTTTGAAGTTTTGTCTCTATTTAGTAGATGTATTTCCCGTTCAAATTGGTTCGTAAGAACAACAATGTGGCACCACGGGCAGGACAAATACTGCCCGCTTGTAAGACATCCTTCCCTATTTTTATGCATTGAAATCATTTCCAGGTGTGTATTATAATTTAGTTTCACTTTCATCATATGTTTCACCACTTTCTATTGAAGTGGTGCGTTCTTTCCACTTCATTTCACTTTACAACACATACTGTGGGGTCCTAGTTTACCATCTCTGGGAGACGAAATTAAATCAATTTTGAATGCACGACACAAAATAGCAATGAAAGCCCTGCATTAAGCTGATCTGGCTGGCTGAGCGGTTATATTTTCCAATGAGGTTTTGTTTGCTTGTTTGTTTTGCTATTTTACCACCCTGAAATACTGCAAATACGGGGATTGGAAACATGCAAACCATACCGTCTCGGTGGCCTAACGAACCAGTGGTCTTGGAGCGGGGAACATGCTCTGCGAGCCAAATTGTTTTTCCCTCATAACACCATCTGTTTTCTCCTAGTCAAGCATGGCAAATCAGGGTCATCATCATTAATATGCGTGCTTGCTTAATCCCGCTCCGCAATCTCCACGTAAATCCCGGTCGTTTTAAGGTTATGTGAATTTATCAGCACTTAAATTTAATTCGCTGTGTTCCAAACTTTTCCAAACAGTCTGTCGAAGGAACTAAAAGTAAAGAAGTGTGGAATGAAATTTAAAAGATGGCCCAAATGGGAGTTTAAATTCCCAGAGGCATGTGGGGATTATGAATTCCTTCACCATTTTTAAGGATGAGCATCAACCTAAAGCCACACTGATCTTCACCAACACACCTCTAAATTATTATTTTTTTGACCATGTGTTTATAGCTTTGGGAGGACATGTTTATGTTCGACGCCGTGACGGGACTAGAATTCTCAAGAGTGCTATGATGTGGACAGGAAACTCTGAATCTCTCTCCCTCACAAACATCGTACACATTTTCCCTCTCCTCGCCCAGCGCTCTAAAACAACAACTTCGACACGATCTGCGCCGGGTTGCCGGTAACTCGAGAGCAGCCTGCTCGAACACGGGAGCGCTGAGGAATCCTGTGGCTGTGAAAGAGGGGCAGTCAAGGACCCAGGCGGGTAGAAATCGATGGGATGGATGGTATAGGGGGCCTACACAGGACCCACTGGGCCCCTGGTGAGATAGACCCAGGCCATCTGGATAGGGTAGCGGCCAAAGAGGCTGACAGGGGAGCCCAGTGTTTTTGCCACAGCAAAGAGGAGCATTCACCACATGTCCCTTACAGTGGAGATGGAGTGGACTGTGATTTGTTGGTGGTAGTGGTGGTGAGGTATAGCACAAGCACACACACAAAATCCTTCTCCCTTCTTATGGTCACAGAAGTGCAGTCAGGCCTCTGTAAACATCTGTCAGCCATTGCCTCCCTCGTCCCCCCCCTCCTCCCCAGACCCCAGCAATTCAGCGTGACCTTTGACCTTCGACTGAAGAAAGAGCAACTGTGACTTTTTGCCAAAAACTAGCAATTCTTTGACAACTACCTCAAAAGGCGAGACAGATTTAACTGCATGTCTGTATATGGATAAATCAGTGTTATCATAACAGCAAATACTAGTTTGGCTCGAGGTTCAGAGGACTTTAGAGAGTCCAGCTGTGCGTCAGTGATTACAAGAGAAAGTGGAAACCCCTCGGGTTATTTAGTCTTTTCAAAAGTTTTTACACTTAAATACTTGAATAAATGCCCAAAAGTATCTCAAATAAGAGCTATATTAATCTGAAATAAATCAACTGTGCCTATATAAAGACTTTTAATTGCATATGCCAGCAAGGAAGTTTAAGCTGTTGCATTTAATAGACAGAATATATTATTTTTGAATCATACAAGATTTAGATTTTCTTTTAGTTAACCAGTCAGTTCAACTAATAAGATTTGTCTGCGGTTTGGACAGTCGAGGCTCTGATCTACCGTCATCTCGCCCACTCTACCTCCCATGGGATCCAGACCAGCACCATAGACCCGTGGACACAGACCAGAGCCCTCATCAGCTCTCCCACTCCTGCCTCTCTGGGGCCTCAGGTTTCCCCTCCATCCCTCCCACCCTCTCTCTGCTGCCAGCAGCCCCCACAGGCCTCCCTCTCTCCCTCCCCACATCAATTACAGCCTATCCCCCGTAGTGCCGGCCCCTCCCTCTGTGACCCCAGGGGTTACCGAGTCAGTGAGGTCAGAGGTCGTTCTCCCCACTGCTACCCCAGGCATCTCTCAGAAGTCTCTCTGTCTGAAGCCCTGCAGCCCTGCATGACCCTCGCCCAGCCAGGGGAGACAGGGATCCCCCCGTTCTAGTCAACAATGGTCCGTTCCAGTCGGTCTCCTCTGACAGACTAATTGTTTCCACTAAATATAATTTTCATATGTAATTTTGCATTTATGTTTTCACCCATAACATGCTCCATAATGTCATTGCTTTCTAAAGTTACACTGTAGCTTTACTTGCTCAGTAATAGCATCCCTTTATTACCTGGAGCAAATCACTACCGCAATGCCATCAGTGGTCCAAGCTGATGATTTTGTTTAGTTTCTACATAATTTAGTTTTTTTTCTTCTAAAGATTCTACTTTGTAATTTTATGTTGGTACCAGTGGGCATTTCCGGGGTCTGAGAAGTGAAGCCAATGCTGAAGTGCCTTAAACTTGAGGCTTCAAAACAGTAGTCCACAAACCAATGGGTGACGTCGCGGTGACTACGTCCACTTCTTACATAGGCCTACAGTCTATGGTTGGTACCATGTTGAAAATATGTGTTCTTACTTTGTCACATGCAGTATGCTTTGTAGATCCATAAATAAATCAAATCAAAATAAAAAAAATAAAAAACTGAGAGTCACAATATAAAGCCATATTTCAGTTTTACCTTCTTTCCAAAACACAAGGACATACACTTACTGAAGCCAACTGTTATGCTGCAACCAAACAACGATGATATGAATATGGAAAAAGTCAGCTTGAGACCATGAAAATCAATGGCTAATGGGATAAAAGGGTTTTACACACATCAGTTTCCTGGAAGATACTGGAATATCGTGGGTACGTGCTGAGAAAAAGTGCCAGTATAATCGATTGTAATGCCTTTATATTAATTTTCTCATGAGAGGGACGGGAGTTAGCTTCAATACTAAATATGTATATTTTGTACCATGAATCTCTTTAAATTCATCATTAATTTTACCAACGATATCGAAGAAGAAGAAGAAATCAATCGCACCGATTCTGTGGTAAATCTCACAGTGAATGGCCAACAATGAAATCATGTAACACACAATCAACCTGGTTAAACAGCAAGTCGATGAGTCAGGTCGTTTCGTCGACCACAGAGTTTTGACGTGGAACTCGGCCTCACGGAGCACAACTGTATTTCTGTCATAGTACCCAGACCGTGCAGTGTCAATACCAGACACATTACCTCTAATGGGAGAGTCTGAGGGTGGAGGGAAGAGGAGACAGGGAAAGAGAGAGAGAGAGAGAGACTCGGAGAGCGTAGAAGGATGGTATCTCTATTGATTAACAGGAAGAGGACCTCCACTCCACCCTCTCCTGTCCAGACATATGGGGTAATAAGGACCACTCTTCTCCACCGCCATCCCCCCTTCTCCTCCTTTCCTCTCGTCTCCCCTCACCCCAGCTAGAAAGCCTTTTAATCAGCCCTCGGGGGAGCACATGGATATGATATGGGAGAAAAAAGGAGGGGAAGAGAGAGGGAGGAAAAGGAGACAGGGGGAGAGGAGTCCATAAGTAAAGCAGACACAATAGGAACAGAGCGGGTACAGGGAGGTTTCCTTCAAGCACAATAAAAGGCCTGAAAACACACATCCTGTATGCTTCCACATGCATATTATGCACAAAAATGTATAAGTTTTGGTCCCTCCACATACAATATGTGTGCGTGCGCCATACACGTCTGAGCTGCTATCGTTCCAAAGTTACCAGGTCACATCACACAGGATCTGTTTTTCTGCTCGGCCGGGGCCATTTTCCTCTGTTTATGTAGGGACATTTCTGTTTTCTTTTCCAAGGAGAAGGCTGCCAATCTCAGCGAGCCAGACCGACTTTATCAAGGCGGCCATCTCAGTCTCTGACATCAAATCCACGACTGCTTCTCATGCTGAAAAAGAAAATCTGTCAGCGCCTCGCCCCACTGCTGGCCCCTCAGCCTCTGGACTCTTGAGAGACGGTGAGAGAAAAGGGAAGGAGAGAGGAGAAAGTGAGGAAGAGCTCTAAAAATCAGTGTGTGTGTTAAAGCAGCTTTGATATTATGGAGATGTTACTGATCATAACGGTGTCTCTATTCAGTTAAACAGCTAATGGAGCTGCAACATTTCAATTAGTGAACAGGTCCAGTTCCTAATGCTCTAGTTGTGAGGAGTGAATACAGGTCAGGCCTTGTGATCCACAAAACTTGGACGGTAGCACCCCCTCGTGGTCAATGCTGCATTTGCACTTTCTGGACAAAACAATTGCTTTTGCAAAATTATTATCACATGAAAATGTGAATAGAAGTTTTAGGAATTATTGTGTCTTACATGGCTTAGTGAGGTAATAAAAACAGCAGTCTTATATTAGTGTCAATAAGAGATGTATTACTGTTGCTGGAATAAAGTAACACTGCTAACAAGACTAACACAAAGCAGTCAGTTTCTTGCAGACCTGTGGGACACATAATGTAGAAGAGGTCTGTCTGCACAGTCCATCAACATTAAAACAAAACCTGTATTGAAAAGGAAAAAGGAAATAAAGCCCTGAAAATAGCAATGCATTTTTCATTATTACAACTCAATTTGCAGAGAGAGAGCCATGATGTGAAATTGCTTCCATATGCCTCCGCTGCGGGGCGCCACACAGTCTGCCAGATACAGAGCTGCTATCAGAGGGTTTATGGTGATTCTCGCTCTGTGATTGGCTGATGCAGAGCGCTGGGAGCTGGAGTGGCGAACCAATAGGAAGCCCAGATCGTGATTCGGTCGTTTGATTGGCTAAACGCGGGTGTCAATCAAGCAGCGAAGGGGTCTGGAGGCAAGAGAGCAGCCAGTCGGTTGTTTTGCTCTCTGGAGGACAGAGCTCCGCTAGATGAGCACATCACACACACATACACACATACATTACACACACACTGCATGTCACAGACACAAGCTGTCCAAAAAACATTTACACTTAATGGGTTAAATAAATACATTAACCAAGATATTTTTTTATATTTCAAAATACAATACAATTATATATATATATCTATAGATGTCGATGAAATATATTTTAAGGCAATTATGGTAAACCATTAATAGCCTATTGTGATAGGCTCTTATTCATAAAAATGCCTAATTATTGACCACATAATTAGACAATTATTGTTATAATAATTGGGATAGGGAATTATAAAATTGTCCATGAAAAAAGTTTATTTAAACAAGTTTTATTTGCCTTGTACGTAATTGAGAAAAAAATATATATTCTGAAATTATATAAATCTATAACAATTAACTATTGACACACAAGTGGATGAATATGTTTTTTTTTAACTGACTTGTTATTTTTTTTTAAGGCATAAGAAAAAATAATTTGTTTTTTATCAGAAAAAATATAATTTTCAAATAATTATAGGCCTGCATAAGAGAATATTATTTCAAATGCAATTTTCACATTAGCAATTGCTTTGCTAATGTAATCTTTTATTATTATTTTTTGTATCTCATTTAAACTGCAACTAATGACATAGACAGTAAAATCACTATAGATTATGGAATAATGGTTACCTATTAATAGGTTCGTGCTCAATATTAATATTTCTCATCCACTTTTCATGAAGAGTGGAATTAAGTGCTGCTCTGCCCCCAAAAAGTCTGATAATAAATAATAAAATAAATAAATAAATAAAATTAGGCTAAAAACAATATATGATATAAAACAGTTCATTTTGCACTCAGTATATATCCTTAAATCTGACTCGAGACCAGTGTATACAGATGACTTTCAACGCGAGTTTAAATTGTAATTCTCAAGGTAAAAAAAAATAAGAATAATAAAAATAAAAAAATAAATAGTATAGCGACAAAATAGTCCCTCAGGTTTCCCATGAGTCTTTGCGGGACCCACGCACGCGTACTAGCCTCCCACACATCATGTGCTCTCCCACCAATCAGCTTCGTCCTCAGGAGGAGTATGTGGAGGTGATTTAAGAGCTCTCCCCCAATAAATCTGTCAGAACTTCACAAAGTTGATTTAAATGTGTTTCACATCGTTATGAAAATACTCGCGGATTAATCAAGTGACTGCACGCTGGCGTCACATCAAATGGAGGAGATTACAGCTTCAAAGTTTTTTTTTGTTTTTTTTTAAACTAAACCGACTCGATTTGGAGCGTTTAGACTCTGGATTTGACCGCAAATGTCACTTGTTATTTTCAATGGGGTTTTGTTATAGACTCTGCAAGACTCTGACACAGCTCTGGGCGCTATTAAACAACAATCTGTGCATGGTGATGGACTAAAAGCTACAACCTCAAATAGCTGAGCTTATCTCAGTTGACAGTTGTTCTCATTGTGTGAATGTCACATTGTTGCAGTTGGTCTGTAACAATGTTGCAGCTGCATTCTAAATGTGTGATGTGGTCAACGTCATATGAGCTATACAGCACGTTTGACTTTGTCTGCAATGTGCTCACTCTGCAGGGGGGCAAGACAAGACTGTTTGCTGTTGTTGAGACTGCTGCCGAGCTGACAATGTGTGTTGAACTTGTTGTGTTTGAACTATAGCTGCTCGTGTTTCTGCATGGTCTTCTCTCTCTGTGATGCAATGAAAGTCTTTAAGGATTACTGTGGATTTTCATTTACACAGAAAAAAACTCCACTACAGCAGCCACACTTAGAGGTAAATATAGGTCAGTGCAGTATAGACACATTTATTGGGTGAAGTTATGTCAGTGTCGGGATAGATTTTTGGTTTCTTTTATAGCAAGTAAAGAAAGCTCTTCTTCTTCTTCTTCTTCTTCTTCTTCTTCTTCTTCTTCTTCTTCTTATTGTTCTTCTTCTTCTTCTTCTTCTTCTTCTTCTTCTTCTTCTTCTTCTTAGTCTTCTTCATATTCTTATTCATATTCGTATTAATTGTAGTAGTAGTAATAGTAGTATATATTTAGCTGTTAAACGCAACAAAATAAATTGCTTATCTATAACTTAAAGACATAAAATAATAAATTAACACAACTTTCTTGCAAAAAAAACTGCAAACCCAAAATCTACCAAATAAAAGTAATGTTTTTGTAATTATTGGCTTTATTTAATTTGAAAAGTAGAAAAGCGAACTAAAAATAGAGATCCCTTAATGTTACCACTCTTTGACAGCAGGGGTCGCAAGTGATCCAGATCACTGATACTCTCATGTGCATCGGCCTTCAGCAAAGTCCAGCCCAGCGACTGGGAGTTCTGTAGTAGTCCTGTTTGCTCTTACAATTTATATCTACATGAAGACACCGAAATGTCAAATTTGTCTTGTTTAATCATAGGCCACAGCAAAATATACACAGTGTGAGGAAAGTATCTAAAAGTATGTTTAAATTTTGTAGGTATTTGTAGGCCTACTTCCTTTAGTGTTCCTATTTTATTAGATTAAATTAAATTAAATTAAATTGTCATTGCAGTCCTGAGACAACAAAATGCAGTTTAGCATCCAACCAGAAGTGCTGGATAATATAGAATCCATCCATATATAGAATATGGATAATATAGGCTATGATAAACAGTAAGGGGTGGATATGAATATATGTATATACTGTATACAGTGTGAACATGTGCAGCAGTTACAGAAGGCAAAATATATAGTGCAGGTTACAAGTAATGTTAATAGTAAAACACAGCTGTGGCATGACATGAATATATAGATCAGATATATGCTACAGTATAGGCTATATATATACAGTAGCATACGAGTACACTATAGGTCAGATATATATAGTATGGACAGTAGTATACATATGTGAGAGCATATATAGTACAGGTATAGTACAGTAAGACAGTAAGTATGAGCCGGCAGCCAGTGAGGCAGAGGCAGTGGGGAGGGAAGGTGTGTGTGTGAAAGTTTTACTTTGTGATTGATTTTTCTGCCAAAACTTCTTACTTTCACTTGAGTAAATTTTGAAAAGGATACAAGTTCCACCACTGGATATAAAGTACAGCCCACTGTATCTTTTTGAAATTTTCTTCCATAATAAATGATTTCTAAAGGTGAAACCAGTGTCTGTTTTTAATTCTGTCTGTCTTCTGGTTTTGTTCTTTTGATTAAACTCAAGGTTGCCCCTAATCACATGTATGTATGTAAGCTTACATAGACCTTGGATAACTACATATCAGTAAAGTGTTTTTCTGGACAGACAGAGACCCTGGATGTCTGAGTGTGTCAAGGCACGGGTATTATGAAATCAGCCCTTTTCATATGGCCTTGATAAAGGCACACAGTTTATGCCTGAGACCTTGGAGGACATACTGAGCTCGTCCAAAACAATGATGTTGTGTAACCTTTATCATTTTGTTCTGTGCATGATGTGGTTCTGGTATGACTTATGATTGTAAAGTTTAAAAAACAAACGTGGCACAAAAATATATCATAGAGGGATTTCCATTCCTTATTTTATCTTAGGATCAGTTTGTGTCTCTTGCAGTAGAAGTTAACTGTGCAGGAGCCTACACAGTACATATCGGTTATCAATCTTACTCAGCTGGAGGGGTAAACCTCAAAAAGTTATAAGGGGCAACTTCAGCTTGTTTCACCATTTTTTGGATGAGGGGAAATGTGCAAGTACAGTATGAGCAATGTGAAGGAGTTATTATAAATGAACAGGCATAGGTGCATTCAAAACTATAGTTCTGATTAAACAATATGAACATTCTTGACTGTAAAACCACTGACAAGACATACATTGAAAAATCCAAATGGTCGCTTCAAGGCCAAAGATAAGCTGACCTCATTACATCATCAATAACATCATTAGTCGAAATGGCAACATGTTGATCTGAGAGGGACTAATGTTTGAATTCAGATTAAACAACGTGTATTTTTGTGATAATATTGTGGTCAATACAATAGTGTGTTCTATCTTAGACTCACGGTAAGATTGCACAAATTCAACTCAAGATTGAACTTTCGAGGGATAAAATTCCCTCCTTCTTCTTTCTCTTCCAATGTTATGAACCATGCTGGAGTTATTTAAAGTATTTGATATTTAACTTAAGCAAAAGTAGCAATAAAATAAAATCCTGCATTCAATATTTTACAAACAAGCGTAGACATTTTGTCAAAAATAATAGACTAATAGTATCTCATTATGCAGAATGGCCCTTTTTAGATTGTTATATTATGTATATAAAGTGTGTGAAGGAGCGCTATCACAGGTCCTTCCTTCCTGCAGCTGTCAGACTCCACAACCAGAACTGCTCCCAGTAGACCACATACACACACCAAAAAACTGACAAGAACTGCACTTTACTGTACACCAACTGTCTATCAGTACTACTCAGGTGTAATTCATACTGTGCAATATCATTTTCCACTTATGCAATTTTGTTAATAGTCTGTTTATTGCCAATACTGTATATACTGCTCCTTTTTTTATACTTCCTTCTATTTAAATGGTTCATATTTTGTTACACTTTGTTTAGCTCTTTTTTTACTGTGTTAGCTGATGCATCTTGTTTTTTGCACTATCCCCTTTGCTGCTGTACACTGCAAATTTCCCCACTGCTGGACTAATAAAGGAATATCTTATCTTATATTATCTTATAATTGGATTATTATTATTGATGCAGTATAAGCAGCATTTCAATTTTGAAATCAGTAGAGGTGGAGCTATTTTAAGTATTTTATATAGTGTTTTAAGTAGTTTAATCCATAATGCATTGTATTCCATAAACTGACATGTTTTTAGAGAAAATATCTGGCTTTCCCCTTTGTTAGGGAATTTAACAAATTGAAACTGTAATTCAGCCACTTACCAGTAGGCCAAACATGGGACAAATGCAGGTCAGTAGCACAAACATCCCGGAACTGCATGTTCCTGAGAAACCCCTTTGGGATCAATGAACTATTGGAAATATAGGAAATGACCGCAACAAATAAAACAATATTTGATATGTATTTCCCAAGTGAAATCAAGTTTGGTTTCTGTTATTATTTCTGTAAACAATGTGTGTTGTTATAAATGTGGTGGGGGGCATAATTGGATTATTATTATTGATGCAGTATAAGCAGCATTTTAATTTTGAAATCGGTAGAGGTGGAGCTATTTTAAGTATTTTATATAGTGTTGTAGTTTTAAGTAGTTTAATCCATAATACAAAATTGTATATATATATATAATATATAATATATAATATAATATAATATAATATATATATATATATATATATATATTGCAATAAATTGTATTCCATAAACTGACATGTTTTTAGAGAAAATGTCTGGCTTTCCCCTTTGTTAGGGAGTTTAACAAATTGAAACTGTAATTCAGCCACTTACCAGTAGGCCAAACATGGGACAAATGCAGGTTAGTAGCACAAACATCCCGGAACTGCATGTTCCTGAGAAACCCCTTCGGGATCAATGAACTGTTGGAAATGTAGGAAATGAACAATAACAATAAATAACCATATTTGATATGTTTTTCCAAAGTGAAATCAGTTTGGTTTCTGTATCATTTCTGTAAACAATGTGTACTGTTATAAAGGGGGTGGGGTTAACAGTTAAACCACCATCCCGTCACTCTCATTGGTCAAAATTCCAACTGACATTCCTCTCGTCCAATCATAATCGTTTGCGATGAGCGCTCTGGTCCAATCAGCGTGAGCCATGCAAAAACGGAAGTTTCCTCAGTAGCAGCACGCTGCGGTGACAACATTTAGCTCCTCAGATGTTTCATTTTCTCTTTAATTAACAACGCCTGGACGGATTTTAATAGCTAACACATTAGGCATCGCCGACTTATTGAATGAAGAGCAACATCTCCGCTATGTTTGCGCCAAGAGGTTCCCCATTAACCGGTTATTAGAGCTGATAGCTGACTGCTAACAGCTAGCTCTATAAGGATTTCGCCGGTATCGTTACAACAGGCGGACCTCTCTTTGTCTGACAGTGGAAGGCGTGCTCTTTTGTTAGGCTTTTCCACCTCTTTGTCCACTCGGGAAAGAGGAACTGTTGGTTGAGTCAGTGTTTTGCAATTATCTGCAGCTTTTAAAAGTATTTAGAAAATGCAAATCGCGAAAAAGTACTTCTCAGAAGGCCTGATTCAGTTAACCATCTTACTCAGTTTGATAGGAGTTCGTGTTGATATCGACAGCTACTTAAGCGGCTATTATTCGCCTCTGATAGAGATCGACTTGGGTCCTAGCTCAGCCTACACCCAGACACCCTTTCACAATTTAAGAGACACCCTTGACGGATACCCTGTGCACCCAAAATGTCCCGAGTTGGACTATTTCTTTGCGAGTCGCCGGCTGCTGGACGAGGTGAGGACGCTTGGATCACGACGGTTCCCAACACAGTTGAACGCATGGCTGGTGCACCAAGTGTCTGCCACTGACAAGGCTGACTCAGGGCCTTCAACCAGCAACAACACTGACAACACCAACACCAACCCAGGGTTAGAAAGCCCCGGGGATGAAGCCAGGGATGACCGTGAACACCTGCCTGATAGTGGCCAAGAGGTGTGCCAAACAACCCCTGAACTGGGACCAAGGCCTTGTAGCACTGGAGCCTGCGGGTACCTTAAAGAGGCAAGTGTGTGTGTGTGTGAAATGTAACATCAAGTTAAATAGACTTGGCTGCTAACTGAGCTATATGACCAACAAGTAATTAACTAGCTAGCTTTAAAACTTCCTCATTGCCTAACAGAACAGCTGATACTATCACCAGCTAACTAGCAGCACTAAAGATAAGATAAGATAACATGAACCTTTATTAATCCCCGGAGGGAAATTCAGGTACCAAAGCAGCAACATCAGCAAACAGAGTGAAACACAGGAGAGGTAAAGGTATACAAAAATTATAAAAACAATAATAGAGATATAAAAGATACAAAGTGAATGGGTGAACACATGTTATACAATGATGGGTTGTCCAATCCACTTGTAACTTATTATTATTATTATTATTATTATTATTATTATTATTATGTGACGTTTCCTGGAGCCTACACAGTACATATAGGTTATCATTTTACTCAGCTGGAGGGGACAACCTCAAAAAGTTATAAGGGGCCCTTTTGATATGGCCTTGATAAAGGCAAACAGTTTATGCCTGAGATCTTGGAGGACATGCTGAGCTCGTCCAAAACAATGATGTTGTGTAACCTTTATCATTTTGTTTTGTGCATGGTGTGGTTCTGGCATGACTTATGATTGTAAAGTTTAAAAAACAAACATGGCACAGAAATATATCATAGAGGGCTTTCCATTCCTTATTTTTTCTTAGGATCAGTTTGTGTCTCTTGCAGTAGAAGTTAATTGTGCAGGAGCCTACACAGTACATATAGGTTATCAATCTTACTCAGCTGGAGGGGGACAACCTCAAAAAGTTATAAGTGGCAACTTCAGCTTGTTTCACCATTTTTTGGATGAGGGGAAATGTGCAAGTACAGTATGAGCAATGTGAATAAGTTATTATAAATGAACAGGCATATAGGTGCATTCAAAACTATAGATCTGATTAAACAATATGAACATTCTTGACTGTAAAACCACTGACAAGACATACATTGAAAAATCCAAATGGTCGCTTCAAGGCCAAGGATAGGCTGACCTAATTACATCATCAATAACATCATTACATCATCAATAACATCATTAGTCTGAATGGCAACATTGATCTGAGAGGGACTAATGTTTGAATTCAGATTATATATAACGTGTATCTTTGTGATAATATTGTGGTCAAACTAATAGTGTGTTCTATCTTAGACTCACGGTAAAATTGCACAAATTCAACTCAAGATTGAACTTTTGAGGGATTAAATATGACCAACACATTTGGCTGTCCAGCTAAAGTAATTAACTAACTAGCTTTGAAACTTCCTCAATGCTTAACAGAACATCTAATGCTATCACCAGCTAACTAGCAGCACTAACCCATGTTATACAATGATGGGTGTCCAATCCACTTGTAACTTATTATTATGTAATGTTTCCTGGTGCACCAGGAAACAACACACTGTTAATAACCGTTGGCAATTCTTGACATGTGCAGTCAGTCACTTTCACTTTGTATGGCTCTTCCTGTCTTGGGTCACAAATTGCAATTCAGTGATTTAAGTTCTTGCCTAGTTAGATAACGTAAATCAGTTTAAACAATACCTACCCGGTCTAGTTAATCAAGTAACTTACCAATATAACCGGTTAACAAGACAACCAGACAGTTGTACAGCAGCACAAGTGTTCGGCTGACTGTCTGCTGCACCTGTCACCCTTCACTATGGGTCTTAAGCCATGTCTGAATAGTCAGGAATTAACTTCACAAATAAGATCCTAATAAGACCGGTGTATCGGGTGACCATTCAATGTTGTTATTGTTAAAAACACTGAAAATACCAATAATAACCAATTCAAAATGTGTGTTGTTGACTGCCATCTGTAATCTTTGACTGCTATTATATTTTTAAGACTGTAATCCACCCAGAGCTTTAGATTCAACCCTTTCAGTGATCCAGTTTTTCAGGGTAGAAACAGCTGCACCGTGGATGTTATGTTACATCCTGAGGGCAGTTGATGTCGCCGATTGTGTAACCGTATCCCATTTCTTCAGACTCAACCGCCAGCTGTGGACCTTTTAGAGGTGGAGAAGTGGGGCTTACACCCACACCCTGTTTGCTTACACAAAAGTGGTGGTCCATACTTGAACACTTGCCCCCCCAGGGTTCTTGTTCACATGGATAATGTGATGTTGATTCATCTTTCATTCCTTACCCACTCTTTTGTAAAATAAGTAATAGATTAACTGCTTGGAGGGCAAGATTTTAAAAGGAGAGGACTACAGCTGTGATATTTGAAAGTAATGATCAATAACTATCTACATGTTCATTCAGTGGGCCATTTGAAGCTGGAAAAGCTGCTCCAGTAGAAGTCGACAAGCTCAGGCAGAACTGGGCTGGTGTAACGTACAGGCTGTCATATTTTTGCCTCTAGCATTAACGTAAAAAAAATGACTCGGCAGTCTTTCTCTTTTTGGAATGGGTGCAAATCCACCCCCTGTTATCACTCGGGCATGGAAAATAGTTTTTTGTCTGTGTGGATATATCAAGAATATTGTGTCTGTGGCAGACAGCTGGTGACCTACATTAAATGCTGTACTCGGTGTATCAGGAGTGTCTTACAACATCTAACAGGGTTGTGTCATCTCTGTAATTAGCCTGACTATTAGTATATTAAAAAATTCCTACGCCCCCACTTTCATACACAAATACAGCTGCTACTGCATTTCTAACCTGTGTTGCGAATGAAAGAAGTTAGGGTTAAATGTAGTGTGTTCAGTCCAGACAAAGTCCAAAAAAATGCTTATTAAAACAAACCTTTTCTCTGTCATAGCAGTTCTTTTCAATATTTTCTAAGATATCCAATGGTCTACGATATCTGGATTGGGGTCACCAAACCAGAAATGTAATTGTCTTTAAGGTCTTTGGATGTCGGCTAACAAAATGTACTATTTTTCTCTTACCCCTCTCTTCTATCCTGAATCCTCTTATCCCCATTATGTCTTCCCTTTCTCTCCATCTGCCTTTCTTTGCTTTACCAGGAGGATGACGTTAAAGTTAAAGAGGAGGAAGAACCTGCTCCACTCACTCAGCTGGCTCACAGTTCCACACTGGAACAAGAGGTATGACCTTGGTTTGTCACGGTTGCCTTCATTTGTCGCTCTATACTGTTGAAAATGTTGCAGATTGCATCTGTGTTTTTAAAGAGTTCCAGTTTACTGAAATGTAGCAGTGCTGGTTTTCTTTTAAGAGTACACACTACAGGGTTTGGCATTCACAATACATGTGTGTCATGCTTGCATAACATCTACAGTCAGTGTTAAAAATTACATGGTGCTATTTTTAACCAGAAATTCATGTTCCCACGTGATTTCATCACTCAAATTAGAACCAATCTGATGACAGTGCTGTTTTGGTCACATCATGTAAGCTTAGGGATGTGGAAGCACAATAATTACTGTCTCACAGGGAAGGCTTTGTGTTTCAATTCCCTTTCCTAATGATCTATACAGCTAGCTTTTTCAAGAGGATTTAAAAGTATAATTGTGCATTTTCAACCCTTTTTCTCTTGTATTTCTCTTGTATTTTTACATTCTATTAAAGGGTTGGTCCATTATTATGGGGGGTTTTGTGGTTTTTATATCATTCTCTAACTTCTCAGTGGTGTTCCTTATGTATTCAAATCCGAACATTAAAATTTTGGTCAAAGTATGTATGTTTTAGCGTCAAAATGCTATTTGCTCAAGCCCTTCTAAAAAAGTTTTCCCACGTGACCTGATGTAGGTTTCTGCATTATGACTTTGTTACATATACAGTTTATATACATCCTTATAGTCAGTATATTAACGTCAAATACAGTAACTTAAATGGCGGTCGGCACGTTTCCAATTTGGAGAAGCAGACAGTTAGTCACACAGTAACACAAACAAACTAACCGATTGATGCGGTATACCAGGAACTCCCGTAATCTGCGAGGTAAAATGACTGTGTGACTGTAAAATGTTTTTGTGACTGGAGTCTGGTCTAGTGGCTTTGAAAACAGCTTCAGTTCCCCGTTGGAAAGGGCTGTCTGATGGCAAGGTAAAGTGGTGAAAATATTCTAAATATGGCGCAAACTTCAACTGATATTAATTTTTAGGTGGCTAAAATGCCTTTTTCTACTGCTCCCATTCACAGCTGCTTTATCTCGCCATCAGACAGCCCTTTCCAAAAGGGAACTGTAGCTGTTATCTCACTGACCAGACTCCATTCACAAAAATAGTAATTTTACTTGACAGAACATGGGAGTATACATACAACCCCACTTAAAAAAAAAAAAAACTAACCGTTTCAGTTGTTTCCAAACTTAGCACAGCTAACTTTGACTCAGCTAGTGCTAGCATTCACATTATTAATAACCTTATTGATTAGCTTCATGATTAGCCTACGTTGGTAACCTACGTCACTGCTTTTTGCTAACGACTGAGCATTTCCATTTAAAAAAAAAAAAAACAAGAAAAAAATGCAGATGGACCCGCCTTTTAAACATATACTGTGATATGATTTTAAACTCTGGCACAAATACTTGAATTCACATTGTGCTGTATTCTATGTATTTTCTTTTTGCCTATTTCAGAGTCTGCTTGAAGGCATCACTGCACTGTCCGATCCAGCACGCCACCATCCTCCTACCATTGATATCGAACAGCATTGGAGCAATTTACTCTCTCTGTCTGTTACTGACCTTGATGTAAGTTTTCTTGTCATGTTCATTAGACGCCTGGAAATTTATTTTACATGAAGCGTAATACCAATTTGCAAACAGTAATTCAGATGCATAATCTAGGACAAATCAGTACGTTATGATGTAGAGATTTAGCATCCTGTGATGATCTACATGTTGTGGAGGTTTTTTAAAATTCAAGTTCAGCTAAAATGTATGTCTCATGTGCAGGACTTGGACTCCCTTGTTACTGAGCGCCTGACAGGCCTCGACACAGACATCACCAGCGCCATCAGCCAGGATGTCAGTTTGCATGATGCCATGGTAACCAGCGCTGGAGTGTTTGGTGTGGCGTCTGAAAGAGTTGAGTCCAGGCCAGTCGCCCAACAACAAAGAACCCTCTTCCGAATGGAATCCACAGGCTCCTCGCACTCTGACGCATCACCAGGGATGGCAGTGGGCCTGGCTGCTCTCCCGTTTGCTTCAGTATGTAATTTAGCTGGAAATGTGTCATCGCATAGCGCACTGGGTGGCTGTCTTGACGAGGCCGTGTTTGACCAGATCAATCAGCTAGGTTTGGAAGGCCTGGACACCCAGCTGATGGGCTCTCTGGAGAGCATTGACCCACAGGTGCTTGAGGACTTGGACTCAGACTCTGGTCTCTCCTTGGAGAGCAGCTCCGGAGGTCCAGTCTCACCAGGTTAGTTCAAATCTCTTAATATTTAATATATTTTGTGAAGCCAAGAAATTGTTTGTTGCACATATTAATACAATAATGAACTCCTCACTCATCCAGGCTCATCTGAGATGTCGTCGTCGTCATCCAGTTCATACTGTGAGGATGAGTGTGGAGCTACAGGCTACAGCAGTGAGGTGGACTCAGTCCCCTCAAAAGGCATCATGGACTACAACACAACGTGGTCACCCATTGATCTGAGTGAGAGTGTGTGGCATGACCACAGCTACTCATCTCCGGCTCTCTTCAACCCGCCATCAGTAACACTTCCTCACAAAGGCATCAAAGAGGAACCTCTCAGCGATGAAGACGACGACGGGCCAAAGTTTGAAGACCGGGAGCTGAGTCGCGATGAGATGCGCGCCCGCACCATGTGCATCCCGTTCTCCGTCTTGCAGATCGTCAACATGCCTGTGGAGGAGTTCCTGGAGGTCCTCGACGGTCACGGCTTCTCCCCTGATCAGGTGACCCTCCTGAGGGACATCCGCAGGCGGGGAAAGAACAAACTGGCGGCGCAAAACTGCCGGAAGCGCAAACTAGATGCCATCACGGGGCTGCAGGAGGAGGTGGAAAGGCTGCATGCTCAGAGAGGCAGGCTGCTGAGGGAGAAGCAGCTCACAGCCAAGACAATGGGTGCTGTGGGTCAGCAGATAAAGCAGCTGACCAGAGACGTCCTGGCCCGGCTGAGGGATGATACAGGACATCCCCTGAACCCAGAAAGATTCACCCTGCAGTGCGGGGCTAATGGGAGGGTCGTAGTTCAGCCTATAAGGCGGCCTGCTGTCACCACATCAACAGGCAGCAAAACAGACAAGAGGAAGAAGGAGAAAAAGCAATGATGCGGTATTGCGAGTTGATACTTGAGCTTTTAGGTTTTTGGATATTTCTGAACTTACTTGCCTGACTCTGGTTTTGGGATCTCCTCTTTTGCAAAAGTGTGTGTGGATTCACCGCTGTTGGGAGCCTAAATCGGCAAAAGCTGCAAAAACAAAAGAAACTCAGATCATAGATAAATAAAAAAAAAACTCTCTGTAAATATAATTTCTCATGGGGAAAAATGTAGCTTACACACTGGACATGTTTTGCTTATTGAAGATGGACAAGGCACCCGGGGCAGTTTAAGGGATCAGCTAAGCTGCTGGCGATGCCACCAGCCTCTCTTTGTGCCTGTTAACATTAAAGTCATTGGGTCTTTTTACAAACAAACATAGACAACCATGTCTAAAGTCAACATGGCCAGCAGTGTGACACTTACTGGATAGAGATTTCAGAGGAGGATTCTGTTTGTTTGTTTGTTTCCATGTAATCTTGCCTCTCAATGTATACCTATTCAGTATGAAGAAGAGGTTGAAGATTGTATTTATTAAAGTTTCTGAGGTAAATGAAATGCTTATATGCATCATGAGACTGTCAAGGGCAGTATCTTTTTTTTCATAATGGTAAGTTTATCTCAAAGTGGTGAGAATATTGGGACATTGCCTATCTAAAGTTTACAGATTTGTTTCCTATATTTGAGGGCATGTACTGTTCAGTAGAGGTTTGTACTGAAATGTTGTTTTCCTTATGTCTTGATGACATACAATATACCAATGATTAAACTGACAAGGCCTTAATTTGCATTGGATAAGTGTTTTGGTTATTGTGTGTGCACATGATCCACAGATGCACATTATCATAACAAAAATGTTTCTAAGAGGCTACCATCTTATGGTTTTCAGTCATTTTTAATAATTTGTTTCAAGCACAATTTTGCTTAATCCTTTCATTTCAAATACTTAAGCGTTTTGGCAAGATTACATTCTACCTCCGCCTTAGTTTATGTTATAGATTTTGGCTAAATAATTTTAAAAAATAACTTTTTAGGATAACTTAAATGCACTCCTTATTAAAATGGCCCTAAATGGACCTTCACCATCCCATTTCTGTAAAAAAAAGAAGAAAAAATACAATCACCAACTCTATTTAATAGATTTGAATGTCGTTTGGATGTTGCTTTTTATATATTTGAGATTATCTGAGAGGTGAAATAAGTATTTAATAAAAGTTGCCATCATATTCATGGACACACCGTCAGCTGAGTGAGTGAGTTAAATGAAGAAAAGTGCATAAAGTAATAGTGTAACTCATGAAATATTTTTTTCTTTTTCCTAGTCCCTCACAAATTTGTATTTAATTTTCTGGTTTGACCAAGAGTTTTCTTTCCTGTTTTGTGTTTTTTGGGCAAAAATGTTTTTGATTGCATGGTGATTGTTGACTGCTGATAGTATGATTTTTGCTTAGGGAATTTGAATGCTATTGCAGACATTGTATTTCTGATTTTAAAAAAAAGAAAGAAGATAAAACAGCCTGTCTCATTCTTGTGTGTCACTGTTTTATGAGCATAGCTACCCCTCTTTGAATAACCAGCATTGATGGTAGGATAGATAGATAGATAGATAGTTATTGATCCCGAGGGAAATTCAAGTTTCCAGCATCACAGTTCCATAGTGCAAAACATGTTAGTAAAAAAAAGTTAGTAGTGCAAAGTACAAAGTACAAAAAACATATACCAGATATAAAAACACAAGGAGATGAAGAAAACTGTTAAAACTGTATATAGTACAGGGTAACAGCTGTGATACACGACTATTAAAAAAAAAAAAGTGAATATAGTGCAGACGGGACTGTTAAAAATGAGTATAGTGCAGGGTAACTCCAGTAGCTTAGTCTATGAAAGTGCACTGTGTGCATTATTATCTGATATCTGCAACCTAAATTATTCTATTTTTATAAATAAATCACTCTTACAGGGACATAAGCTGAAGTCCCACCACTTCAATAGTTTTAGACCCTGAAGACTCCATGAACCACACATCCTTTGGGCTAAAACAGGGGTCTGCAACTCTTTAGCCCCTCTCCAGTGGCTCCCTGTGGATATTTAAAAATGGAAAGGAATAACTGTTTGTTTACATTTTCATTTTTATTTATCATTGTTGTAGGTCTATGGTACGACAGTAAAAAAAAAAAAAACAGAGTTTTCGAGAATAAAGTCATAATATAACGAGAAAAAGGTCAAAAGTTCATGAGAAAAAAAGTTGTAATATTACGAGAATAAAGTCACAAGTTTATGAGAAAAAAAGTTGTAATATGAGAATAAGTCATAAATTTAAGAGAAAAAAGTCGTAGTATTGTGAGAATAAAGTCAATATTTAAAGTAGTAATTTTACGAGTTATTTTCTTTTTTTCTCGTAAAGTTATGACTTTATTCTCGTAATATTACAATTTTTTTTCTCGGAAAGTTATGACTTTATTCTCGTAATATTACAATTTTTTTCTCGGAAAGCTATGACTTTATTCTCGTAATATTACAACTTTATTCTCGTAAAGTTAGGGCTTTATTCTTGTAATATTATGACTTTTTTTCTCGTAAAATTATGACTTTGTTCTCGTAATATTACGACTTTATTCTCGTAAAGTTATGGCTTTATTCTTGTAATATTATGACTTTTTTTCTCGTAAAGTTATGTCTTTATTCTCGTAATATTATGACATTTTTTCTCCTAAAGTTATGACTTTATTCTCGTAATATTACGACTTTTTTCTCGTAATATTATGACTTTATTCTGTAAATCTCAGATGTTTTTCCCCTCAATGTGGCCCTAATACTCTGTAGTACATTTGCTCTTTGGCCCTCACTGCATTAGACTTATATACTATATACTTAGACTATAAACTGTGTCACAATGCTCAAATGTTTTGCAGCTCCAGAAAGATTTTTTTTAAAAATTTTGACTAAAATGGCTCTTTTGATAGTAAAGGTTGCTGACCCCTGAGCTTTAAATACAGTAGCATCTAGTCACAAGCTGCAAAAAGGCCAAAAAGCGAAGCGCGTATTCCCTCCTCGGCTCCCGTAGCTTACGTCCACTAGCTCTAATTTGGCGCCGGCTCGCTGCTCCGCTGCAGAGACTCAGACTCAGACGAGATATAAAGCTCAGGCTGACCGCGTGGTGAAGAGACATCACTGAAGCAAGCTCGTCTTTGTTTTAAAAGGTGCGTATGCAGAAGTAATTCATTCACTCTGAATGCTGCATCGTGCAACACTTTGGTTGTAGTTTAACTCGATCAAAGTAAACGATATCTGTCGGTGTAAAGTTGGACCTTTGTAGCAGGAAACGCTGAGTTTGTGCGCAGAAAGTGAGTCACAACGTTACGTTACCACACAACAATGTTAGCTAGATAACTACAATTTAAAGCCTATTTACACCAGTAAAGTTACATTATTAATGTGTGTCAAGTATGTATCAATGTTTACATTCATGTGAGCTATCAGCTAGCTACACGTGGAAATGTGTATTTAATGATTTTGTTGCATCCTCGGGCCTTTTTACCTGGGAGAGCCTGCTAGCTTATTGCTAATGCTAATGTTAATGTAACATCACTTTAACTTGATTATTCACACAACACATCTTAATCAACTTTGCACATTAAAGTCAAAGAAATGTTCTCTACCACCCAGGCCTGTAATATTATTAGCCTGTATCATGTTTATTTTTGTTTATAGCTTATATTGTATATTGGTAGAATTTCAATTCTTTCTATTCTTATTTTATTCTAACTTTTTTATCTATTCTTTTGTTATTATACTGCTTACTTGCACCAACAAAACCAAAGCAAATTCCTAGTGTATACCTCTTACACCTGGCAATAAACAAGATTCAGATTCTGATGCTAACCTACATACCGTTATGATGTGATTTGACTAGCTTTGAATAGTCTTTTTGCATATCTAACTTTGGTTTTGTAGCTTAGCATTACATTGCATTGCATAGCATTGATGATGCACGTTATTGATTACTTCTTAGTTATTATAACAGCAGTTTTTTTACACCAAGTTGGTTCAAGGCCTGATTTGGGGCATGTTGCTCAGCCCCTTTTCTCTTCAACTTAATGTGAATAAGAGCAAGTAGCTTTATGCATGTTCATGTGAATTATTGGATTGCAGGACCCTTTTAAACAGGTACAGTTCTCACACTCCAGCTTAGCATTACAATAGCATTGCATAATGTACTTTATTGATTACTTCTTAGTTATTATAACAGCAGTTTTTTTTACACTGAGTTGGTTCAAGGCCTTTTCATCTGTGGCTGATTTGGGGGCGTGTTGCTCAGCCCCTTCAACTTAATGTGGATAAGAGCAGTAGCTTTATGCATGTGAATTATTGTATTTGCATTGCAGGATACTTTTTAAACAGTTAAAGTTCTCACACTCCAACTTGGGTTTGTAGCTTAGCATTACAATAGCATTGATGATGTTACTTCTTAGTTATTATAACAGCAGTTTTTTTTTACACTGAGTTGGTTGAAGGCCTCTTCATCTGTGGCTGATTTGGGGTCATGTTGCTCTGCCCCTTCAACTTAATTTGGATAAGAGCAGTAGCTTTATGCATGTGAATTATTGGATTGCAGGACCCCTTTTAAACAGTTAAAGTTCTCTCACTCCAGCTTGGTTTTGTATCATAGCATTGCAAGATGTACTTTATTGATTACTTCTTAGTTATTATAACAACAGTTTTTTTTTACACCGAGTTGGTTCAAGGCCTCTTCATCTCTCTTCATGTTGCTCAGCCCCCTTTTTCCCTTCAACTTAATGTGGATAAGAGCAGTAGCTTTATGCATGTGAATTATTGGATTTGCATTGCAGGACCCTTTTTTAAACAGTTAAAGATCTCACACTCCTTCTCGTTTTTTAGTGCACAACATGGGGAAGAAGCAGACTCCCAAGGGTAAGAAGGATGCATCAGACCCACAGGAGGAGCCTGAGGAATTTGTTGTGGAAAAAGTACTCGACTCACGTCTTGTTAATGGGAAAGTGGAGTTTTTCCTGAAGTGGAAAGGATTTACAGAGTAAGTATAGCCTGCTCCCCCACTGAGTCTGAAGTACTTCCTGGTATGGGGTTGTGCTATGCCTTTGTCCTATAGTTGTTGCATGACTAAGCTGCCGTTTTGCATAGAAGCTAACTATGTTGTTTGCATCTGTATGGAAATCAGTGTTTAGGGATGTTTTGGGTGTTGCAAATGGTAATCTTCTCCCTATTCATTTAAAGGGCTGACAATACCTGGGAGCCAGAGGATAACCTGGATTGTCCAGAGCTGATTTCAGCGTTTCTGGAAGCACAGAAAGATGTCAAGGAGAAGCCTGCCTCAGTTAAACGGAAGGCGTCAACAGATGAGCCAGAGACGGAAGCCAAGAAAAAAGATGTGGTGAGTTCACCCAACCGTTTCGCATGCCTCTCCAACCCACATTTTACTTGAGAGATGACACCAATTGAATTTAGCAGTGGGAATCCTTCACATGAGGGTCATTTCTCAAAATTCAGAAAAATGGGAAGGATAAGATGTTGCTTGTAAACAGTAGGGGTGTAAATCACAGGTTTCATCACGATACGATATTATATCGATTCTTTGGACTACGATATATCACAAAGTCTGCTATGATAAGATTTCGATTCAAATCAGACAATTTTATTACTGGGCTCTTCCAGACATTTAAATGAAAAACAATCTGTTCTTTTTAATAAAAAGAATAAATATAAAGTGGGAATTTCGAAATACAGGATTATCTTAAAGATGACGATATGTATCGATAGTTTCACTTTGCATCGATGATATTGGATCGTTGATCATTGAATCAATATATCAATTCAGATCGATGTATTGTTACATCCCTAGTAAGCATTGCCTTGTTGTTTAAATTACCCAAAGATTCTTATAGCAATTGTTGTCACCACTTACAGCCTGAGAAACCACGGGGCTTCGCTAGGAACCTCGACCCAGAACGGATCATTGGCGCAACGGACAGTAGCGGGGAGTTGATGTTCTTGATGAAATGGTGAGTACAGAAGGAAATGTTCATCTTTATGTGCACGCAGCTCGAACTGTAATCCTTTCTGCACCTGAAACATTTAATATTCCCATCAGTAAATCCATTATTCCCCGTAATGATACGCTGGCTTTGTTATATCCCTCAGAGATAAGTAAGACGTACATTTAGACAGGTAATGCAGAATTCCCCTTGAGTTTAAGTAACGTCTACGTCCAAGTTAGTTGTTTGGTCTAAAAAAATGTTGATCAGTGTTTCCCAAAAACCCAAGATGATGTCCTCAAAAGTCTTGTTTTGTCCACAACTCAAAGATATTCAGATTACTGTCATTTATGACAGTTTACTCCTAGGAATAAAGAAACCAGAAAATATTCACATTGAAAAAGCTGGAATAAAAGTTTCTGATAAATCCATTATCAAAATAGTTGGGGACTTATTTAATAGTTGACAACTTAATGATTCATCTTTGGATTTTTCATAAGCGAGGTTCCAGAGTTGCATTAATGTTTTTCTCCTCCTTTGCCCTTTGTCTTTAGGAAAGACTCGGATGAAGCAGATTTGGTCCCGGCCCGTGAGGCCAACACTCGCTGCCCTCAGGTGGTCATTTCCTTCTATGAGGAGAGACTGACATGGCATTCATGTCCAGAGGATGAAGCTCAGTAGTCCTGTCCGCTGGTCCCTGCAGTCCCTTAAATCTTTTTCCTCAGGACTGAATTTTCTTCTCTGGCTTGCCTTTTAGTCTTAGTTATTTTTGAAGATGTTTCAGCCCTCGCATTGTTTGGCTATCAAGGAGAACTATGTTGTTGTACATATTAACTGAACTGATTGCAGGAGAGCATGTTGGTGATGGTGTTGTGATTTATAACGAATGGAAGTCTTCCGTTATCATGTAATGATTTAATGTGATGGCAGTTTAGAAAGCATATTTTTTGATAGAACCCACCACCGCCCGTATTCATTCATTCATATCTGGTCAAATTTTGTAAATTCTAAATGGCTACTTTGGTCCGTTAAGGCATCAACCTCCTCAATCTCCTGTAAGATGGTTTTTGTTGTTTTGTTTTCTACACTAGTGCTAATGTTTTGTTCTGAAAGTGCATTTTGTATACTCTGTCTGTAAATATTATTTGAAGTTCTAATAAAGGTTTTATGTGACCAAATTCCACGGCTTATTTGTGATGGTTCCAATGAAATATGTCTTAAGAACTGGCAAAGTAAAATATATATGCAGCTTTAACTCTAACTTGTTTTAGTAATATTTTTGATCAAGAGATGATTTGTTGAAAACTGGAGATGTTGACAAAGTAGAGCTTACATTTTGATAGTACCTGCAACTGGGTTTATGATTTGAAGTTTTCAAGGTTAACTGTTAATTTGTGTTAACAAGTGTTGCAGTTTGGGTTAATTCTTGCTCTTGTGGTTCACGTACATATTCACGTGTATATCTAAATTGAAGTCCTTGCCTTGGTGCCAACAAACACAATTAAACCTGAAGTGATGACAAAATTCCCAAATGTTTGTTTGTGACCACAGCTATGGTGACATTTCTCAGTTGGTCCCTAAGGAGTTTATGACCTAATGTTTGACCTATACCTCGAGTATGTTTTTTACTTTTTCTTGTCATTTCCTGCACATGACAGGTCATGGTCTAAGATCTTGCATAATACTGCTTGAGTCTTGAAGAGCTGAGTCATGCTCATCACTAACTCTGACTCAGACTAGGGATGCACTGATATCGGATATCGGGCCCGTACTGACTCACATAGCTGGATCGGATATCAGTGACAATGGGGCCGATCTATTCAACTCTATGTTTATATGCCATATAACAGACTTGAAGTTAATTCCTGTTAATTTTAAAGTTTTTTTATTACCAAATTGCTGGTGTACGATTTGTTAATTAGATAATAATTCAGGGAATATAATCTGCCCACAAATCTGAAACTTAGTATTTCACAGAACACGTTTAAAGTGGAAAATACCATAGCACATTCATTTGCAATTTTAAATATTTACATTTTTATGATCAAGATGACAAGAGCATGCTGACATAGCTCCCCTGCCACCTGCTATTTATATGCTGATTGTATTGATTGCACTTGTCTAACCCTAACCCTAACCCTTGTCGTGTATTGTTTATCTTGTGGTGTGTTCCACCACAATGGAAATAAGCCTTCAGGCTTTATTGTGTTTTTATTCTTGGTGATTTTTAACATATGTAATGACTGCAATGTGGTGTTATGTGTTTTTCTAATAATCAAATAAATCCAATCAGTTCAGTAAATTTATATCTATGTATTTATTTGTTACATTTTGTTTTACAAAGTTAAGAAAACAATTTTTAGGTCAAGCCTGATGTTGTCTTACACATGAATAATGACCCCAGTGACTTCCACACAGTGAGGCATACATATTATTAATGAAACACTGGTATCAGCCGATACCCAGAGCCTAGGTATCTGTATTGGTATCAAGACCGAAAAAGTCTGATCGGTGCATCCCTAGCCCAGACACAGTATGAATACTGCAGACAAAAATATAAATACCATGTTAGCTTATTATTAATACTGAAACCAGTCATATTGTACATGTAGACAGCTGTCCTCCTTTAACTCCTCTCGTTTACCTGAATCTGAAGCCAATCTGCATATGTGGGTAGTAACTACATACCATACTTCAGCACAGATTTGAGAGACTTTTATTCTACTAAATGCAGCCATTAATTACCAGTTAATTTGTACATAAAGAAAACAATAAGCTCAATATTCCTTATGCAAGTCCCTCATTGCTTTTACTTTTCATTTGTGAGACTTTAATTTTGTGCCAGGATAGCTTTATATTGTGGCATTGCTACGTTTTACTGAGTACCTCATTCAACCCCGGTGACACCTTCAGTACTTCTCAGAACTAACAAACAGCTGAGTTCAGCAGTGATGGGTCTCTCTCGGGCCATGTGGCCAGATGGCATGGCTACCTCTGCCTGCAGCAGTGTGGAGGAGAACGGTCTCATGACTGGCATTAGGGCACGGGAGATGGACTTTGGACCTTCGTGCATTAGTGAAAATTAAGTTTCTGGGACAACTCACAAGAGTTATTGGTTTTCGTGGAAAAATCACATCCTTATACACACCCTTAAACAGACAAAGTGGCATGGGCCTCATCCAAAAATGTTAATTAAGAAAGCTATTACATTTGTCCTACTAAAACTGAATCATATCAGGAAACAATTATGAATCCCCACATGAAAGCAGATCTACAGTACAAGTACAGTGGCAAACAGACAGTTTTCTAAAGTGTTGTGTAAAAAAATGTAATACTGAGATTGAGGAACAAAAGGAAAGCAGGTTTGTGTTTCTTTTATATTAAAGGAGAAGAGAGAAGAGTTTAAAAAATGTGGGTCCATCTTAAATCTGGAATATCTCGATTAAGTCAAACCTCTAATCAGTGCAGCCTAGTCATCACTTATATGCTAATCTGAGATCACAAAACTACACATGACATCTTTACAATGAAAACAAGATTCAACCCTTGATCAAGCACTTTTAATGGTACATCTTCTAAAAATATAATTGGGTTTTATTCATGTCCGCTGTGTGGCATAGAATGGCCACATACTGAAGGTCAAAGCTGAAGAGTTATCAGAGATACGGGATGTTAATGTAATGTAAAATCAACTTTTTACATCTCAAAATGAGTGAAGAAAAGGACTTTGTGCGGACATCCGTGACTGTATTACCAGGCTGTTATCTGTGGCTTTGTGTGCCCAGCACATGATGGTTGTCTATAGTCCGGATCATAGAGCAGCGCCCTCACTCAGCATTTTTTTTCTTCAGCATTCTTTGAATTGCCCTTATTAGCCATAACAAGACAATTGGATTACTTAGAGACTTTAAACTCAAATAAAACTGCTCTCTTGTAGCTTATCATGACAGTTTGAAAGTGAATATCCACTGAAAGACTTTTTACCCGATGACTTGTCCAAATAGATAAAGATACCTTTATATGTAAATGAGCAGACCATCGTCTCCCTTTAATAATCTTACCTGAGGTTATTTAAGGCCACGTTCCACTGGTTTTGTTCACCTCCACTACTGGGCAGCATAGGATTTTGGAATATACTTCTGAGGACTTTGGTAAGATCTCTTTCTTAAATCTAAACTGTAATTGAAGGCAATATGTGCACAAGAGGTGACATTATTCTTTCCATCGTGATAGTATACTGTGTGTTGTCGCCGGGTATTTACAGGGAATGTTCTTAGTCTGGAGAGTAACATTACTGGTATCAGACTGGGTGAAAGAGTAAAAGTGACTGGTAACACAAATTGATCATAGATGTTATATCTGATGCTTTGGTAATTTAAAGGAATGCTTGGATTGAGAGTTAAACTGTAAAAATCCTGGGTGTTAGTTTAAATGAACCATGCATGGTGGTTGGTGGCTGCACTCCTTTCTTACAGTTACTGTTGTGGATGACCTGAGCTACACTCTTTTAATACGTATTACACACTGATTGGCCATGGGCAGCTAAGAGTTGTTATCACTGTATCTTTCTTGTCTTCCTTTATGGTTGAAAGTGAATAGCATTGTTGTTTTTGTGGGCATCACTCAATAGAGAATTGAACTGGAAGAAGATCATGTTAAAGGTTAGTGAGAAAAATGTCCTTTTGGATTCAACATAAAATAGATTATATATATGTATAACTAAAATATAAAATGACACCAGTAGCCTGGATTTTTATGACTCCTAGACACCAGAAATGAAGTCTGTAAGTCGTTTTTTTCATTTTTTTTTTTTTTAAATTTAGTCAATTGTTCAGTTAGTCTGTAATTTGTATTTCCAAAAGTGTTTACATTTATTTTGAAATAATTCTCCATATTGTGCATAATACAAGTCTGGTTGACCTAACAGTCCTCAAATATTCAGTCTAAAAAAATACTGGAATCATACTGTGTGAATGTATATTAATTGAAATCCCAAGGTTGCTAAAAAAAAAAAAAATCCCAGAAAAAAAAGGACATGAGTGTATACTCATATTTGATTAAATACATTTAAATTAAATTTTGGAAGGAGAAAAACTGAGTAGAGACATTTTCCTTTTTTTTCCTGAGATGGACAATATGAAAAAGAAATAACTACAATATCTTTGATAATTATAGCCTATCAATAGTATTGATGGTGAATTTATTATATATTATTGGTAGGCCTATTATCTGAGGTTCTAGGGTTCATCAGGTCTCCTCCTCCCACCAGGTGATTCCATTTAATCAGCCAATCAATTGAGGACAGGTGCGCATGGAGGACATAGCCGACACGTTTCACTCATAAAGGCTCACATTGTCTCTCAGAGCGGTTAAGTTAAACTATTTAAATTGATATTTTAAAGATATTTTATATTGTGTGTATTTTATAACGATTATGACCTGTAAGGGACTGAAAACGCATCAACAAGCACCGAGTCAGAGGTCTCACTGAGGAGTTAACAGCTTGTATTAGCAGATTGTAGCAGATTGTATCAGTAGTTCAGTCCAGGCAGCTCTGAGTCTCAAACCACACCACCACTGTTCTGCTCCTGTTTGTTCACAAAACACCGGATTACTGCTGGAAGAGAAGACGGGAGAGGTAGGATGAAACTGGAGAATGTTTTGTTGTAGACGTTTATTGTAGTTTGTGCAGAAGGTTATTGTAGGGAGGCTAGTAGAAGCCATGGAGCTACAATTACTAGGGTAATTATATATATTTTTTCAATCTTTTCAATCATGTTTTAAAACCAACTTTTAAATAGATTGGTAGTTTTATATAAAAGTAGGATATCTTAAAAATGTGATTATCTGAATTTGTATTCAGGATGTTAGGTCGGCCTGGGTCTGCACATGTTAATGTCTTGTTTCAGCCATATGATCATGGATCAGGGTTGGAATAACATGGATGACATGGGCTATACTTTTTTGGACATAAACCAATGATTTTAGAGCACCAATTGTGGGCCTACCTTAAGCTGATTTCCATAAACGGCAGTGATTTTTCTTTTTTTTTTAACCATGACAGCAGGTGACTGGTATTGTTTTCACCTGTGTGCTGGGGTGGATTAATGCACAGGCTGGCCTCGGCTGCAGCCTAGGGGTCCCATGTTTGCAAAGGCCCCAGATTGGCCAGATTATTTTTAATTATTTTAATGTATTTCAGAGGAAAAAAAAACAACCTTAACCCCTATTGGCACATTAGAAACCTAAAAAAAAAATTAAGCACGCCCACATCTACCCAATCAGCTGACCTTATGGCCCCATGATGTCACCAGGTTCATAAATTCAATTTGGTTTTCAAATAATACGTCACTACTGGACAGAATGGCGATAAAATGAAAATATGATCGTGGGGGGAACAAAAACGAAAAGCACAACGGCTGAAAGAACACCATGACCAAAGATCTACTAAAGAAAATCCCTAAATTGACTAGATATTTCATACAAAGACTAGCCTCGGGCCCTCTGACCACCTTAATCCGCCACTGCCTGTGTGTGAGTCATCAAGGCTAAATATGTTCCTGGAGACACCTACTGTAGCAGGAACTACCACAGAAGTGGTTTTGAGACAGATTTTATCAACGTGATGGCGTCACAACTGTGCAAGATGGAGTCACAAAACTTTACAGGTGTGTAATTGAGATCAAAATGAAGGCAGAGTTCGAAGACAGGTGTGGTCTGAGCCAGGGCACCGGATGGACCCCCCCCCCTCTTTAAATGATAGAATACATTGTCATGAACAACAACATGCAGTCGGAAATCTTATTTAAGGTTAGCCTATATCCAATTAGATATGATTCCATGTGATGTTTTACAGAATGTCCCTCTTTGAGTTCATCTCAGGACTTTGTTTTCATTCATTGTTTGTACTTATTGATTTGCTCTGCTTGGACTCGGTGCATGTAAATGGCACGACTCTTTAAGGTGACAAGGGGCAGATGATGCAGCACGTTGCTGGAGCCTTTAGATACGTCTGTCATGTGAGGGGTACACTGTTGTAGAATCTTAAAGAAATGCTGATCATCCGTGCAGTCACTTTCAGCTAATTTGCTTTGCTTGAAAATGCATCTTATTGTTAAACTTTCATTATAATAGCTATATGGGCTAAGAGCTTGTTGGCCTGTATTTCTGCTTGCTGTGTGCCAGAAAAGGATTTCTTTGTTTCCAACTGTTTTTTTTGTGTGTGTGTGTGTGCGCGTGTCTTGCCCTCTGTTCCCCTTTTAAACAACAGTACATCCGCTCCAAATGTTGGCACTTTTGAGTCCTTACAGTATTAATCGCCTGCCAAAACAGATCTAGCATTGAAAACAAAGGACTTTGGCTGCTGGACTTATGATTAGGCCTAGTGTGTTAAACTTTTACTGTGTTTACTACTGCGTTTCTGCTGTCTTCATGAAATGTAACATACTGTAATAGTTCAACTGTTAAAAATTGACCCTACTTATCACATGGGTCACCATAGACGATGTAGTATGTTGTGCTAAAATAAGTTGGAACAGCTCATTTTCAATACAACAGGCTGTCTTTGTTTCTCTGGCAGGTTTTTGTACCCACTATGGACAGTATGCTGGGCAATCTGTCAAAAACTGTAAGTGGTCGAGCATGCTCTTTCACTATCTCCTGTTTTGTTCTGTTGTCTGTGCAGTCGCAACTGATTTGACATTCTGATAGCGTCCCAGAATTGAGGACCAATGGAAAATAATTTTGCTGAAACCCACCTATTGTGTTTTCATTTAAAACGCGCACGCATTTCTACTAGGGCTGCAACTAACTATTATTTTCATTGTCGCTTAATTTATTGACTATTTTCTTAATTTAATAATTGCTTAGTTGTTTGGTTTATAAAATGTGAGAAAATGCTAAAAAATAATATTCAGTTTACTGTCATAGAGGAGTAAAGAAACCAGAAAATATTCCCATTTAAGAAGTTGGAATCAGAACATTTTGACTTTTTTAATTACAAAAAACTATTAATCAATTGTCAAAATAGTTGGCGATTAATCTAATAGTTGGCAACTAATCGATTAATCGCTGAAGCTCTAATCTTTACAAACCATGTAATGGAACTGTGGTTTTGAATTTTGTAGGAGTTTATCAGCATTTGTGTTCGGGAACCAAGGGTTCTTAAAGACGACCTCTGGCACACACACGTCGACTACGAGATCTGTTTACATGTAAGTGCCACTTGGGAGAAATGTTTTTCGGAGTGGGTGGTAATTTTACTTCATGTGATGTTGAATTGCCGTCCCACTTTGCAGACCAACAGCATGTGCTTTCGAAAGAAGACTTCCTGCGTAAGGCGGCGTTACAGTGAGTTTGTTTGGCTGCGGCATTGTCTGGAGCAGAATGCTCTGATCATGTATGTTCATATCATTTATTGACACGTTAGCTCACTATAATGAATCAGACTTCCATTGTGTCTGAATTAACCGACCAAGTTAAATTCATTGTCTTTGTTCTCGGTCCAGGGAGTTACCCAAGTTACCGCCCTGGAACCCGTTCTTCAGTCTGAAGAACACAGAGCAGGTCTCTCAGAGGATGAAGGGCTTCCAGGAGTTTTTAGAAAGGTGAGTTGCTGCACAGCTAAAGCAATGGCAGCGACCAAATTATAGCATTGCCATCTAATGGTACCCTTTAGTTTTTATCTTATTTTAGTTGTATTTATTTATTTAACTTTAGTTTTAGTTGGTTTTCAGTGTGTTTACTATTTTGTTTCAGTTTCTTAAAAAGGTTTAGTTTTTATATTTAGTTTCACAGTAGATTTAGTTTGTTTTTTGTTAAAGCCAGCTATAATGTCTCAGAAGTATGTAGCTACATATACATACAAAATAATTGGTTGGAGAACTGTATAGGGATAAAATGCTGCGGGAATGAGTTGTAAAACCCAGAAATGAGTTAGCATTTTAGCACTTCCAGTTCCCTTGTCTCGTAGGTCGATGGGTTTTTAGTTAGATGCCTGAAATAAGGTCTGTGGTTCACACAAGCGTAAGATAATTTAACATTTTCTTCTACAACATAAAATACGTCAGTAGATTTTCCACTCATGAGTTTTTAAGCTTTTACGTGCCTTAAAGAAAGGCAGTTGGTAACTAGTGGGTACAAAACGTTGTCACGCCGACTCGTCCGCCTTTACAACCTCGTTGTGTATACTCGCTTTCATGCATCGTGGTGTAGTTTGCTTATAGCCCAATGTTAGCTTCTCCTTCTGGCGATTGCATTCAAACTACAAAAATCATTAAGTGCCGTTAATTTGTGGAGATTATCTTGCTGAACAAAACATGTAGGTATCATAAACTTAATCCGATGGAAAAATCCCATTTGCTTTTTGTCAAGGGAACCAGGGCGATGCTAACTTCTTGGTTGGCCTACAAAAATACGTCAACCCCGTGAGCACTCTATGGCCATAATGTTTAATCTTTGCACTACTTTAGTATCCATTGTGAAGCAATTGCGGCATAGTGCCATCCCCTGGAAGATCAAGTCCACTCAATTTCTGTGGTTCAACGTCACGAGAGTTGAAGGAAATTCATGCTGTCTCCTTTTTTCATTTGTGATATATCACTGCTAAAAAACCTAAAATGGAAATTAGTTTACATTCATTTTTTTTTAAATTTTATCCAGGCAATATCAACTCAGTTTAGTTTTTCTTAAAGGATATAGTTTTTATTTAGTCTCAGTTTACTAAAGATATTTGTCACTGCTTATTTTTTGGTGAGTTTAATATAATAAACCTGGTCTACGTTCACTGGTTGACATTGTGCCATTAATGTCCTTCCTTCTCCAGTGTTCTTCAAAAACCTTTGTTGTTATCGGACAGTCGACTCCATCTGTTCCTCCAGTCAGACCTCAGCATCACAAAGATGGAGAGGTGTGCTCTTGGTAAGACCAGATACACAGTGGCTGAAGCCATTCAGCGTTCCAGCAGCGGCATTATCAGTAGACAGGAGGACAAGGTCTCCTGTGACTCAGACTGTGAAAGGTATGAGCTTGGACAGAGTAGTTTACATGTTTTAAAGAATAGTTTTCAATGCCTAAGTTGAACCCTCCATCCCTTTTCCTCCCATTGCAGCTGTTCTTCGTCAGGCTTGAGTCTAAGTGTGGACACTCCGGTCCGAGGAAGCCCCATCCCGTTCTTAGAGTCCTGACAGAGACCCAGAGCTGCTCGGCTGTCGTTCAGAATCCCCTACTTATTGCACCCTGACAAACAGCAGTTGTAGAGGATCAACCTGTTGGTGATTCTCTATGGAGTTCTTGATTTTCTTAGTTAACCTCCAAAAGAGCAAAAAACGTTGTTTTACCCTTCATGATTCCCCTTAGACATTTATTGTTTTAATATTTTGCTTTAGTTTTCTCTTAAAGCGACACCATGTTTATTTAACTTAGTGAGTACTTGAAGAAAAAACATGTTTTAAAAGATGTATAGTAAACCTACATTTATAAAGGTGAATTCTTAAATATTTACTATGTATTTATTTTTATTTGCACTGAAGCTGTACTTAGGTTAGCAAAGGATGTTTTGAATTGTTGACAGAACTTTTTTAGAAAAATATTTGAATGCTTTTACGATTTAATGGATGAATAAATTGTCTTTTGAAGAAAAACAAGATTCCGTTCTTAAATATTCATTGAATATTTTGTATAATATTAAATTTGGCCAGCTCTTACTTTTCTTTAGCTGGACTTTAAAATGTAACTGATGAATACACTGCAACAGACGTGTATTGTTGTAACCGCCCAGTAGAGGGAGCGTAGACATCACAGGACCTCAAACTGAGGAAATACAGTAGGGGGACTTAAGTCTACAATGCTGATAAAGTTGATTATTTACACTGTTGATTGTGTGCTGATCAATGGTGTATTTTAAAGTTCTCTTAATTTTCTCTAAGGCATTATTGGTGTAAGACGACAGTGTGCAATTTCAGTCCATATCAATAATTAATTATTAAATAGAGCTGCAATAACAATTATTTTCATTGTCTGTTAATCTGTAGATTGTTTTCTTGATTAATTAGATGATTGATCTAAAATAATTATGAAAAATGTTGATCAGTGTTTACCAAAGCCCAAGATGAAATCAACACAAAATTAAATGTTTTGTCCACAACAGAAAGATATTCAGTTTACTGTCATAGAGGAGTAAATAATCAGAAAATATTCACATTTAAGAAGCTGGAATCAGAGAATTTGGACTTTTGTTTTCTTAAAAATGTACTCAAACCTATTAATCGATTATCAAAATAGTTGGTGATTAATTTAATAGTTGACAACTAATTGATTAATCATTGCAACTCTAATATTAGGCTGCTGGGTTTGCGCATGTAATACACCTAATGATGCTTGTTATATTCCCATCAGTGACGATCATCCATAATACACTCGTCCACGTGGGTATCACGTTGTACAAAATGATCCATGTCCCTATTGGGGCAAGGAAACACGGGACCAATAAACCTTAGTGTATACAGTGAGCAAAAAACCTACTTTCATAATCACTTTTTGTTGAAACTGTTCTAGAGAGGTTTTACTGAAGTAGTTTTTAAATCTATAGGTCTCAATTAAATCTACATCTCAATCCAAGGTAAAAATGACTGTAAAGTTGAGTCAAGGCCTACACTTTCAACAAAAAGCTGAATCATTACAACCCTCATGAAGGCAGGCCATTCCACAGAATCGGGGCCATTTGCATGTTGTAACTTTTCAAAATTAAAACGTTTTACAGCACTGTATCTCATAACACACATTAACCATTCGAAATGTGTAATGGTCAATCTCAGGCCACTTTATGTATTTTTTTTACAAGGTTTTTCTAAATGTAAGATGGTTCATAAAGTAACAGGACTGAGTTTGTAGCACAGCATTAGCAAATAAATGAAATGTAGCCACATTACATCAATATTATAGCATGAATGCACTTAGCATCCCCAAATGAAAACTCTTGGGAAAAAAAAAACATCTAAGAAGTAATTTAGGTAACAGGACAGAACGTTGAGATTGACATGCTCAGTCATATGATCAAAAATACAGAAAATGCAGTGAGAGAACTTGCTTTTGGTCTCCTCATGGCCTTCAGGAGACTAAATGATGCAACTTCCTGTTGATCATGTGACTTGTCTCCCAAATTTTTAAAGGGGGGAATGTGTCAGGGTGAAAACCTGGGGACACGACTAAAATGTGTATTTTAACATCAACTTAGACTCTCACAATAATACAAAAAAAAGGTTTCTGAAGGATGCTAGTGTCCAGAGTATTTTTTTAGTATTCTTTCAGTGTTCTAGGTAGATTTTATTAATGATGTATCTTCAAATTGCAATTAGAACAAAGTGCAGGACACTTTGCTTGATAATATAATGTATTATACAGATACTTTTCATGCATATTTATGCATGTAATATCATGGGGACTGGGTGTATGTAACAAACTGCAGTATCTGGCTAAAATCTTTTTAGATTGTAGTGCCCTTCACTATACAAGCTGTAATATTGCTGCTATAGGTGATAATGTACCACATCTATCTACCAAGTGTATATGTGCATGTTCGATTTTAACCATCTTCAGTGATGTGATATTGATGAGAAAGAGGTCCAGTGCTGGTCGCATTTCATCCCCGTGTCACTGCCGTCCCAGGTGAGATGGTCTAATTAAAGGAAGACAGCAAATTAATTTAACTATTACAGACCACTCTTGGGAATCACCTGCAAGAAACAAGACAGCATCAAACTGTGTGTGTGTGTTACGGTGATATGGATGGGTGTGCAAGAGTGCAGGACAGCCCTGTAAATTGAAAGCTGATGAAAGAAGCGAAGGCTCATTAAAGGAGACAGCAGCTGTCCTCACCCTCCCCTCCCTCCAACCAACTGCTGGACTGACGCGGGCCGGCCCCAGCAGTAAACCTGGCCTGTCCCCCGTCTCTGTCCTCTTCGCTCCTTTCCCCTGGATGGTGCTGTCTCCCCTGTGCGCACAAGCCATAATGAAGCTGTCAGTGACTTCACACACCAGGCAGCCACTGAGCTGTATTCATACGGCAAACACAGACACATACATGCAAACACACAGTGGCGTGTCTGAAAACACACTGACAGCTGTGAGCACAAACACACACATATACACTGGTGGGAAAGCTTTGGATGAGTGAACATTTTCTCTTCCGAGTCCCACTGGTTTGTGGTTTTGTAGCTCTCCATCTCCGTTTGCTGTTAAGGTTGACCTTATCAACGCACCCCATGACAGCCGTACAGCACGACACACACACACACACATAAACACACACACTGTTTGGTTCGGAGCCAGTCAATTTTCTGTCAAAATGAAATGCAATCTCAAGTGGTGGCATCTTGTGTTTTTGTGTGTGTGTGTGTGTGTGTGCACGCACGCATCTGCTTTTTCGTAACGGAGAACATTTGGATATTCTCGGTACATGTCTATTTCAGCTCGGTAATTTATAACTCAATTTCCAGTGTGCATTGATGCGCTTCATACCTCCAAAACACCAAACAAAGCCCAAACCCAATTGTATTTCAAAGCAATTAGGGTGTCCACTGAGTTGTGAACGGCCCACGTTGCGGTGGCTCTGGGCCCCGTGTGATATTTTTAATTGTTAATTTTCTGTCACATTAGTCAACTTCGGTGCCTCTGGACAGGTGACCGAGCTCCTGTATAGGCAACACATAAAATGACACCGAACATATTCTTAGTTTTTTGATGCGGCGTAGTGGATGGTGCTTTTATGAGCGAAGGGGGGAAAAGGTGCCGCCGTATGTGACGAGTTAAATGACGAGATGGTATATCATATTTACAGCTGTTTTTTATGGCAGGGATCCTTCTAATGCTTTTCAATATGTGTGGTGGCCGTCAATATTAGTATTAGTTTATGAGCTTAAATTATTAGCTCATTTAGACTTTCACCTGAAGCCACTACAGGGAATGGCTTCACCTCCTTGACCCTACAAAAGCCAACAATGGCAAAATCCATATGAGCAATTATCCGATGTAACTCTCACCCTGCTCCTGCACCTTATATTTGCTCCCATAGTGTCTTTCCACCTCTCTTCCTCTTCACTCCTTCCTCTCTCCTAACCCTCATCATCTCTCTGTAGACCGCTAAGTTAATTAGCTGTACTCTTTTGTAGTTTTTTTTGCTGACGCTGCAGGCCCCGGCTCACTGTACCTCAGCTGTCTTAACTGTTGAGGAAGGAGGTCTCTGGGTCTCGACCTCGCAGCCGGCTCTCTACTCTCTCTTTTTCGCGCCGGGGCGAGGGTAGGGGGGGTCAAAGGTGACGACTCGCATTGTATTTGCGATTATTACCTCTAAAGTGCTATTGCATAGAGCATCATTAAAAGTCAATGCATCTCCCTCTCTCTCCCTCCCCAACCCCAACCATCGCACGCCTAAAACACACACGCTCATTTTGCACGCACCCCGCACATCGCCGGCCATTTAACAGCTAAAATACGACCCGTGCGCAGATAAATGTCACAGGGCCATCTATCTGCGAGTGTTAAAAGTCGGCTAATGGAGATGACATATTAGCGGCCCAAATGACTGCCATAAAAAGTCCCGCCGCACCTTGCAGCGCCGCCTCGGCCGCTGTGACTGCAACGGGGTACGGCGCTGGCACTGCAACTATCCGTCTGTGGGAAGACGGAGAGGAATGGAGGGTGATGTCATATCTAGATGGAGTTCTTTTGATTCAATATATTCTGCGGGGTGAAGCGGTGATCGGGGGAATAACGACTCTAAGACAGATGAAGCATATTTACAGAGGGGGCCACGGTGTAATGCTGCATTACACACACTCTACATAGCACTTCTGGTGTAATGCTTATGACCTCTCACCTTTGACCTTTCATAGAGTAGTCGGTCTGAAATTATGAGCCAGTCGATGTGTGTGTCAATAGCAAAGCTGCCACTACAATCAATACAGTTGAAGCTCCTCCACAGGTACGTGCTCACCTCCTCTCCTCCTCCTTCATCCCTCCTATCTCTTTATTAATTACCCTTCTCTATCCATGCGTGTCTCTCTCTCTCTGAGTGAATGGAGCAGTTGTAATTGCTTCTCTCTGGAGCAGTTAGAAGCGGCACAAAGGAACCGTATAGAAACCACATTTGCATTCAAGATGAGCCGAGATGGAGAGGAGGGAGGGAGCACTGCCCTCCTGCCCTATACTGAGCAGTTCTCTCTCTCTCTCCTTCCCTCCCTCCTTCGCTCATCTATTGTCTCCCTCTCTCCATCCCTCCCTCCGCCTTATCTACTCCCACCACCCCCCCCACCACACCTCCTCCCTTTCGCAGCATGGCTCCCCTTGCATTGTCTTTCCAGAGAGTTCCAAGGTCGACGGGAGCTTGCTCATCAGAGCAGGGTATTGTACACTTAGTGCTGCTATATGGACGAGCTAATTTGCGCGTGCCAGTGTGTGCATGATCCTGGATGTGTGTGTGTTTTTGTGCATGTCCCGAGGCCTGCATATGTGAGCATATAGAAATATCTGGTTGTGTGTGTGTGTGTGGCTGGTAATGGCTGGTAAAAAGGGGTGAAGGAGGGGAGGCTGTAATTAATAACTCATAAGCTCAGAATTGCAATTTTTTATAACCACCAATATCTCACCACCTCTTAGACCTGCGCCATCACTCTCGCTCACTCCTGTGGAGCACACACACACCAACTCCTGAGGGCTCTTCCTTTCCAGCTTGATAAGCATTTCTCGTTTGTTTCAGCGTTTTGATCAATACAGTTAAAACGCCAAACCAAGCATAATTAGGTCTGAGATGGCTCCCACTGTGACTGAATAGGCCTCACCTAGGGAGGTGCTCACCATTATCATCATCACTCTATATGTGTGTGTGCGTGTGTGTGTGCCTATGTTCATACCACACACAGCGTGACCTAATAGAATTGACAAAGTGCACATCGGGACGCAGATTAAAGGAGAACTCTGAGCTATAGGTTGATTTTAGCAGGTGATGGAGTTGCCCATTCGCCGCGCGTTCGCTCACCTCCATCTTCATTCCCGTAATCATTTAGACAACCTTTACAATGCATCTCTGCCAGCAGGTTCATTTCAATATGTTATAGGCCTCCTCAATCATTTTTTATTGGTTTATTTACTCAGAACGATACATAGATGGAGACGAGAGAGATCATAAATTGTCCACAATTACCATTATACACAGTGAAGTGACTCTCCTTTGTGCTATAATCCGGGGTGAACACCTTTGTAAGATCCATTTCAGACAGTAAAGGATGACTTCAGGTACTCGGTGCACATTTACTCTCACATCCACTGCCCTCATTAATACCAGACTAAACCTTAGAGGAGCTCCCTGTATATCATTTTTGTGAACAAAATTCGATATCCACAAATTGTGAGAATCCCTGTCTGCAGAAGGGTTATCCTTTTATCACCTGTGACTTCTCGCCTTTGCATCATCTTGCAAGGGCTGGTTTACATTTTTTCAAAATGAAATGTTTCATTTTTGTGTAAAACTCAGATTGGAATGGATTGAAATACTTCAAGGGCTGCAAGTAACGTGACTGCTCTTTCAACCTGCCCTTGCACATTTGAAGCGAATGTGCCAATTTGTAGATGTCACTCCCACCATCCTTTATCGCTTCCTGTTCTTTCAAAAAAAGAGAAGAGCAATTTGTCTCCAGGGTCACTGCAAACACTAAAAGCCCAGACACACCAAACCGGCATTAGAGAACTAGCGGCGATGAAGGCTGCCTGTTGCGTCGCCTCACGTCACTGTGTCTTGGCCAAAAGTTGCACTCGAACACATCGCAAAGACTAGCCAACGGCCAGTTAGTGTGTACGTTCTGCGGCAGTCTGTATTCATCATTCAAAAAGGGAAACCGGAAGAACTTGTACTTCAGATATACAGGCCATTTTTATGAAGGTACAAGCAACAAAGCAACATTTGCCGACCATTACTGTCGTTCACCACTTAGCTTCATCCAGATGGCCATGTCGTTGTGAAAATGTTCATGTATTGGAATGATCAGATGAGATGAAGATGAGCCATCTGTGTTTTTCCTCTTGACTTTACTCGTTGGCTTGCTTTCCTCACTTCCGTTCTGTCCCTGATTCGTTTAAGCTGAACAGTCAATCAGAGTGATTTCGTCCGGATGTCGACCGTTGGACAGTTTGGGGCCATTGGTGAGCGTCTGTCGCCCTAGTTTTTGCAGTGTGTCCTGCACTGTCGGCTCTAGTCTGCCCGTGTCAGAGGTTTTTCAGCCGATTCAGCATGTTAAATCGGCGGCGGAGCTTGTCGGTGAGAGAAAATCACTCTGATTGGCTGTTCAGCTTAAACGAATCAGTGCATGAGAAGAGAAATGGACGTGAGGAAAGAAAGCCAACGACTAAAGTCAAGAGGAAAAACACAGAAGGATCTTCTCTTTTTTCATCTTCATCTCATCTGATCATTCCAATACACGGATATTTTCACAACGACATGGCCTTCTGGAATGAAGCTAAGTGGTGAGTGAGAGTGGTGTGAAAATGGTCGGTAATTGCCGCTTTGTTTCATGTATGTGACCTAACAACGGCTTGTATATCCACAGTCCTCGGCCTTTCTGTTTCCCTTTTTGAATGATGAATACAGACTACCGCCGCCTGCTGGTGTGGAGAGTTATTTACTCTCACACAGGCGCAGAACGTATGTGCTAACTGGCTGTCGGCTGTAGTGTGTAGTGTGTGTACTGTTCAAATGCAACTTGTCAACCAAGACAAAGGCATCGTGAGGCGACGCAACGGTCGGCCTTCATCGCTGCTAGTTCTCTGATGTCGGCTTGGTGTGTCTGGGCCTTAAGAGAAATGTGAGCAAAGGCAGATGACAGTGTCAAGCTTATGTCAACATAGACTTCGAGTTTTAGTTGAACTGTCCCTTCCTTTAAAGACAGACCAAGTCTCAATTATGATCATAGCCAACAAAGATTTTAATATGATGTGTGGCAGAGTGTGTGTGTGTGTTTGTAGGGGTTGCACAGGTGTCTATGAGAAGAGAGAGAGAGAGACCCAAACTGCTGATGTTTGGGGGGATAATTTCAGAGTAGAGGCGTATGTTGTGCATGTGTATGCATCAACAATCTGTGTGTATGTGTGTGTGTGTGTGTGTGTGTGTGTGTGTGCCGGGGAGGACGTGGGGCGGGAGGAGGATTTAGACCCATCATAAAGGAATTCTCCCCCCCAGCCCGTAGCTCATCCCGACACTTTTATGCCTTTTTATTTTCAGGCCCATTGCAGCCAAGCCCAGAGATGTGATTTATACTGCCTGGCAGCATGGGCACTGCAGCAAGAAAGACAGATGGAGGGAGAGGAGGAGGGGAGGAGGCGGAGAGGGGTTAGCGGGGAGTTGCCGAGGGAAAGAGGGGAAGGGGTGTGTGTGTGTGTGTGTGTGTGGTAATAAAAAAGGAGAGATGAGGAGTGAGAAGGAAAAGAGGAGAGACAGAAGTGAGGGGTTGAGAAAGGCAGAAGGAGAGAAAGGAAACAAAAAAATCTCCTCGCTTTTGTGGCGAGGAGCTCTCCCCTCATCTCCCTCTCCTCCTCGCTTCCTCTCTGCCACATCTTCACCTCTACATCTCTCTCTCTCTCTCTAATGAGTTATTGGCCCTGTCTGACTCAGGAAGAGAAGCCCCATCTCTCCACCAAACTGGCGCCCTGACAGCCTAAATCACCCCCTCCTCCCCCAACCCTCCATCCCCCCGTTCCTCTATTTCTCCCCCTTCTCTCCTCCAGGCGACCGGGACACTCCTCCTCCTCCTCCTCCTAGCTTGCCTCACGCCTGCCTGAGGTGTGTGAAATCTTCATGGCTCTCCCATTGATTGGGATGGGAGGTATTGAGAGGGTGAGGGGGGGAGGAGGGTGAGCGTTTGACGGGCTCAGGTCTGAGGCCATGAGGAAGACGAGGAGGCCGCCGCCCACAAAGAGACAGCTCACTTACAGGGAACATGGAGGGGGTGGAGGCGGGCGCAGGAGATGAGTAGACAGAGGTGGTGGACAGAGGTGGCAGGGTTGTGAAATGGGAGGCGGGTGAAAGCCATGAAAGGGAAGACAGGGATCTTGATGTTGCATTCAGGTGCATGCTTTGGATATGTGTGTGTTTGACTGTGTGTGTGTGTGTGTGTGTGACACCTGCCCACCAGTGTGGCGGTTGTGCTCTTCTCTGCGCTGTAACATCTCTCTCTGTCACCCAGCCGCCTGAGAGGAGATGAGCTGCCATGCCGACTGTCATTCATCCATCACAAAAGACAGCACACACACACAGACACACACACATATACATATACACTCTCCCTGGGATACAAAGCTAAACACACTTTTTTTCTGTTTTCATTTAAATTTCCACTTAGATTAAAAGACTTTTTTGGTCTCCGTCGATACATTTTTCTCTCCTGCTCTGTTTCCGTCTCTATTCCCGACCATAACTGTCACAAAAGTATTTTAGAGAAGGAATTGCCTCCCAATTTCAGCTCTAAATGAGAGCAGGGACTGCTGAAATGCCTTCGCTTTATTACCCCATTAATCTGCGGTTATTTCGCCCAGAGACTCCAAATTTGATACTGAGCACTCCTATCTGTCTGATTCAATGCATCCTGTGTAATCTCCAAAGAGAAATGCACTGCTATGAAAAGCAGAGGGGCACATTGGCGTAATCTACTCTGCAGCAAGGGTCAGTTGTAACATCAGTTGGGGTTAATTGTAACAATCATAAAAAGTGCTCATTTTCTAATTAAATTGTAATTACTTTTGTCATTAATTTTAATGGGGTCATTTATAATGTCTCAACAACAGAACCGTGCACGCTGCACGCCTCTGTGTGTTTTCGAGAAAGCAAATATGGATGTATGTTTGCGTGTGTCTCTAGAGCTAAAATAGAAACAGCATGACACCAAATTAGAATCTCAGTCTGGTAACTGGTGTTTATCCCAAAATGTAGCAGCAGGGCACATGTCACTTTGTCTAATGTAAATGGAGATTGGAGACGAGAGTGGCAGCAGGAATTTGTTTGTCGAAAAACAACATTTGTTTATAGATTAGCAGGAATTATGCTCTTGTGTGTTTGCATTTCACAAACAACTGAACTGTCATAAACTGACAAAATGCTTTCTTGCATGAAAATAAAGCAAGTGTGGGTATGTTAGGGTTCATCTTAAAGGGGCTATAATCAGGAATTGCTTGTTAACAGTGACACCTGTAGCTGTTAAGTCAACGACAGTCAGCGTCCTGTTGCTCGCGCTTGTGCTCACACTACGTAGATGTGAGCGAGCATCGGTCAAAACAGTGAGGCGACACAACGTGATTGACAGCTAAAACCACAACATCACTATATATTTCACATGCTTCGCAGTAATGTTAGCTTACCTGTCCAATAGGAATTTGTCAGCTCGGGCTCCGTTTGGAAACAAAACCAATCGAAGGTCCCTCCATGAATCGAAGGCCCGGCCGATGTTGATCCTAGTTTTCCCCGACATTGGTCACAATTCTGATTTGCAAGATGGGCTTCACTAGATAGACATGCATTTTCATGCGTCGATATATTTTTTCGAACTGTTGTTCTTGTCATGAATACTTTCACACAGAACACGAGTATTACGCTGCAAAAAAACGATGTTTTTTTTTTCTGGAACATGGCAGATTTTCTGAGGTTTCGCACTGCGAATAAAGGCATCAACCAATCATGTTGTACTGAAGGAGTTGAATTGAGCCTATATTTATTCAACAACAATAGGGAGTCCAAACCAGGACGACAAACTTTGTTACTTCTTTCAATCTTAACAAAGGTCGCGCAGACCAGATCCACTCCTTCTGTTCTTACCTTTCACAATAAAAGCCCTAGACCTATAATATTTGCAGGCGAGTAGTTCGCATTTTCGTGTCTTTTATTCTGTAATTATTTTTTGTGGTTGGGGCTAAAGCAGAGCTCATAAGCAGCCAAATAAATGTATTCACCAACTAAAAAATCATGTTTGGATGTTATTGTGTGCATTTGTGAGTATTAATAAACTAAAACAACCCTGAAACATCACTCCATAATTCAGGGTCAGAGGTTAACCCTGCAGTCCTTCGCTTTTGCTCTAAACCCCATGCAGCCACCCTTACAGCAGAAGCAAATACAAAACATCTCTCTCAGCAGCTCCCTCCCCTCTGGCCTCTGTGGGAGGAGCACTTGTGATCTCAGAAAGGTCAAATAGGTCTCCTAACATTTGAGCGGTTTTAGGTGAAGTCTGCTTTGCTGATGACAAGGCAATATATTTTTCCTGCTGGTGAAGACGATAACGCGGTTTATGGGGATGAAGGTATACTGATTCTTTTCACCAGCTGTTGTCACATACCTGCTGAGTAAATGTGTTTCAATCACTGCTTGTTATTTCCTCAGAAAGTTTCCTTTTGTGTTTTTACTTACAAAGGAGCAGCCCATGCGTTGGGTTTTATTTAACCATAACAGTCAGTTGGCTCTGGAGTTGTTTTAGCTCGGCACAATTTATGACCGCTCTAATTGCTCGCCCATCCCGTCTCATGGCGCGTATCTTTGAACGAACAAACACGTGCTGCGCTGTTTCTCCAACCGCTCGTCGTCGCAGGCCTAACAGCCCTTACTAGCGCGATGAATTTGATAAATCCCCTTATCGCCCCGGGAGACAATTAAAGCGCATGTGACAGGGGTCCCTATCTCCGCTCTCCTCCTGTAGCGCTTCATTTAGAAGCCATTTGTCTCCGCTATGGATTTCCTATTTTTAATGGCTCGCGTATGCAGGGGTCGGGGCCGTGCTGAATAATAGATGCCTTTCGCTCCCTCTCTTTCCTTTTCATTCCCCTCTCTCTCTCCCTCATTTCCTCATCGCAGGGGCCCCATGGGAGGGTGTCGGTGTCACTCTGGAAACCAAGGTGCAGCACTCCTGGTGCTCTCCAGATTCTGGCAGGAGGCTATTCAATCTAGCGGACGAGGCTTTCGGTGAAAGCCAGCGGCAGACAGTGAGCTGATATCAATGGGCACACGTTAACCCTCAGCCTCACCCCCTCCTTCCCCACATCCCCCCAGTAAAGGACGTTTATCACAGAAAGCGGGGCCGCTGCGCAGCGAGGTGATATATCGCCCTGGCCGAACGCGAATGAATAGACTAGTAATTATCCCGTTAAAAGGGTGGCCAGACAAAGAGAGAGCCTCGCTATAATTTAAATTGTTTTGTTTCCCCCCACAGTCGAAGCCTGGCCCGCTGACTGACATCACGGAATGGGAAAAGTGAGCCTATTTATAGCCTGAGACGTTCGGCTAATTGTGGAATTTAATAAGGTTTCTGGAAGAGTGGGTTCTGTAAAAGCCATAGGCCTGCACCTCCTCTCAAGTCTGCTCATATAATCTCCTTCACATCTTTCTTTGCCTCTGCACTTCTGCCGGCTCCCATATTTCTCTCTCCCATCTTGCCATCTTCTATCTGACCATCTTCACTTTTTGTGTATCCTGACCTCTCCCCCGCACCTCTGCTCCCACCAACCCCTTCATTTTTCCCTCCTCCCTCACCCTGTTATCTCCTATCACATAAAATCTACCTTAGACTAATACTCCTCTCAGTTTGCCTTGCGTGACTCTGATTGTGTGATTCTCGGCATGTCACAGTGGCTTAAGGTGTGCATGGATGTGTGTGTGTGTGCGTCTATGATTACAAGTGAAGATGCGTCCGAGTGTGTGTGCATGTGGTCTCGTCTGGTGTGTGTGAGACAGGGGTAATTGAGCTCAGAGGGTTTTCTGTCTTTGGTGGCAGAGGGGAAATTGGAATCTTCAGAATCCATTAGAGAGACCCTCTCGCAGTGTGTGTGTTTGTTGTGTATCTGTATACGCATGTGTGTGTGTGTCATGTATGCATTTTTAGTGACATAGACGGAGGGGAAAAGAGGCATGAGGGGTAAAGGAGTAACTGCAACAACGAGCATGCAGTGAATGGAGATTATAAATATCAAATATGAAGCCACAAATTAACTGAACGCTTGTTTTGTACTGTCTGTGCATGTGTGTGTATGTGTGTATGTGTGTGCCATCTCACTGACACTAACTGACTGAGTACCTTCATAGACTGCAGGGGAAATGGGGAGAAAGAAGAGAGGGAAGGTGAGCGGAGAGAGAGAGAGAGGGGTGAACAGCAGGTAGCCAACAGCAGATGGTCTCATGCTTCCTCCCTGCAGAGCTATCACTCTCCTCTCTCTTTCTGCACTCCCTCCTCATGTTCTCTCCTGCATCACACGTCGGATAATGCATCACCTCACCTCACCGTCCTTGGTCATATATAGTATTTACCTTATTTGCTGTCTTACACTTGACTCATGCCTTCTGTTGGCAGGGGTTTGTAGGGTTAACTTGATTTCTGTCACTGTTGTGGTGTCGTTGTTCTTAAAGGATAATACTAGTGACAACAAATCCCATAAAAATACCAAAACCAACTATTTATCCTACTAACAATATCGCCTGTGTAGACAAAGCCTGATATATGTTATTCTAACTTGGTCTCACAGGAAGGCGTATAAATAGCACGACATTACAACAGCATTCTGCGTGTCATGAGGATGCATTTTAGACTTTTTGCATGTCCTTCGTACACTACTTTTCGCGTGTCATTTGTACGTCACGCATCAAAACTAACGTCCGCAGTTAGGTTGAGGCAACAAAACCACTTATTTAGGATTAGGAAAAACTTCATGGTTGGGCTTAAAATAAGTACGTAAACTAAGTAAAATACGTACGGTAACAACCTAACATAAGTATGGAAAACACGCCACAAAAGTCAGTAAAAAACACGCCACAAACGGCACTAATGTAACTTTCAAAACAAAACACCGGTTTTCTGGTTGATGAACGTGAACGGTCTTTCTTTCTTTTTATTCTACATCACTAGCTCTGAGCGTAGCATTTTTATGCAGATGCGTTTACATTGCAGCCAGTACAGACTGCATGGTGCACAAATGACACACTAAATGCATGAAAGGCACTCTTATTACTCAACTACAGTGCCCAGCTGTTTTAATATGAAACTTTATGTGTACCGAGTTTCAAAGATTTACATCTTCAGTAGAAATGAATGGCTCAGTGCTGAGTGCCACAGACAGAGTACTGTAGGGAAGTATTGAGAGACGGACAGACCTTCTTTTGTTTCATGAGATCTGTTGACAATCCAAAAAATATAGAACACCAGCCTTATCTTTTAATGCATTGGCTCACAAAAATGTAAAAAACAACAAACAAGCAAAAAACAACAACAACAACAACAACAACAACAACAACAACAACAACACTATTTTTCTTACTTACCTCAAGTGGTATCTAGATGTGCAAATAGTTTTGGTTTTATATCCCCAGATGTGTGACAAATTAAAGAACAATAAATGGAATGAACAAGTGAAAAGAAAATGCAGTTGCCTCCACGGCATGAGGTGTCACTGAGTGGTTTAATAAGTATGAAAGTTAAATAAATCATTTACTGAAGTACGGCTTTCGCAGTCACCACGTGTTAACCCGACGAACATCAACGGGAGACATTGGAGTGACGTGTGACTGCGGACTCCAACACCAAATGAGGAAAATCTTTTGGAAAAATGGCGTTCCTCCCTCCAGTAGAGAGCCACAGACTTGCAGAATCCATGCCGAGAAGCTGTTTTGGAGACTCATGGTGGCTCAGGAACTTACAAGGACACTATATGTTGTTTTTTCCTTCAACTTTTGCATCCATCTCAATACAATGGGATGAATATCCTAGAGAGGAATATCTCCAAACCTCGGCACATAAACCCAAACCTATCTGCGTTGCAATCCTTTAAATGCAAATGAAATCTATTACATCAATCAGATGTGGATTCTCTCATTTTTCATTGTCTCATCAGCATTACATTATATAAATTATTGCATTGTGTGGGCAATAATCCAGAGAAATCCACGTCCACTCTATTTCTTACATGATTAACAGGTAATAAAAAGGGAAAAACTTGTAAAATGTTGCTTTCTTGTCAATTAAAGTGATAAGTGGGGTTTTGTTCAAGAGCAAAGTGTGTGTTGTTGAGGGGAACAAGCTTGGATCAATACAGTCACACTGTTGGCACTTTAGTCACAGCTTCTTTAACATCCAATGTGTGTGTGTGTGTGTGTGTGTGTGTGTGTGTGTGTGTGTGTGTGTGTTTAGACGTGCCACCATGCGTATAAAGTCCTGTTTATGTCGCTAACTATGCCTAAATTGATATGAAACTGCATCCATGCAGTGCAGTATAGAGACTTATGCATATGTATGTGCTTCAGTGTGTGTGTGTGTGTGTGTGTGTGTGTGTGTGTGTGTGTGTGTGCATGTGTGTGTGTGTAAAGATTAGCCTTCTTTTAATGGGAAAATAACGTCAGCGCCACTGGGACGTTTAATCCATCTGAGCTGATTCTGTTTCCATCACGGCTATTGATCAACTCCAGTGACAAATCAACAGAGGGGCTACTGGTGTGTGTGTGTGTGTGTATGTGTGTGTGTGTGTGTGGTGAGGGGAGCACCTTACGCAGCATTTTACTAAGTCACAAACTGAACACCTAATGTAACAGTAGACTCCAATAAGGTGCCTTCTCTTTCTGTCTTTATCTCCTTTATTCCTTCATTTATTTCTTCATCTTTTCTTCTTCTCTTGTTTTGTCTCTATTTCCCTGCTCACACTCATCTTCCCAACACACCTTCCCTCCCTCCTTCCCTCCCTCTCTCCCTCTCTCTAGTCGTTAAGTGGTATTGGCTTTAAAGGGGCAGCAAATCAGTTGCTGATTAATACTGAATTTTTGGGGCCATTTGTCTGCACCGTTGCCCCTGTCTGTGACACCCGCCCCCCTTTTTTTCTCCCTCCCTCTCCCTCTCTCTCTCTACCGCTCCTCTCGTTCTCCTTCCCTTGGCGGTGATGAATGACCGGCCGATTGCCGAGGGATTAGAGTCGTCACGGTTACCTGTGCCTTGACAAAGTGGTCCTGATTGGTGACCAAGGCACTTCAGGGGGGGTCACATCTCAGAATGGACTAATGTGTGTGTGTGTGTGTGTGTGTGGTCAGATCCAGCTGAAGTTGTGTGTGTGTGTGGTCTGTATGTGTACAGGCAGGGTTAGTGTACGCAGTTTATCATGTTTGTTGCTGTGATTAGGGAGCGATGCTGTGTGTGTGTTTGAACGGGGCAGGGGTGAGCTCCCACCTTCCCGGACGCTGATTCTGTGCGACAGAGATTGGCGAGGTCCCGGCAGCGATGTGACCACACTGACACCCGAGAACCTGGGTAAACGGGCGCCGGTGGACACTGATGAATCGGCACTCGGAGGAATCGAACACAAGCCTAATCAGCGCATGGATCCCCCTGCAGCAACATTTTTCAGTTTTGTCCTGCCTTATCAGGTGCAGGCCGTCAGCTATGTCAAAGCCCATTGGTCCGACCCCTCTGTCACTTACGCCCGCTGGTGATTAGGTGCGTTACAGATTATAAAGCAGGGGCTGTGATTCCTGCAGGAGGCCCGTGTGTTCAAAGTGTTGCTGCACAAGTTCAGCTGCACAGCATGACACGTCTATGATCACCTTCAGAACAACTGTTTTTGACATTTAGGTAGTTTGGAAGCTCAGGTTGAGGAAGCAAGTTTCTTTTACATCAGCTGGGAGAGGGGATGGTTTACCACAAAGGTCTTGACCTGGATTCTGACTTCACTCATCATGAGTTGCAAACAACAGCTCAGAGAGCCACGAGGAAGCTGTTGAAATGTATGCACAGGGGATAAACACAAAATAAAACTTAAAACAGGAAACACAAGGTTTACACCCAGGAGGCCAGAGTTTGCATCCTGTGTGAAACCAACATGTAGTTGTCTTTGTGTTCACAAGCGTTTCACAAACGTTTCACTTTCATTTCTGAAATGTAGTTATTTTAAGCCAAAGAAACTGTTTTTCCCTAAACGTAACTGTTTTTGTTGCCTAAACCTAAAGAAGCCTATTTGTTTGTGTTCAAAACGTAACGTTTCATTCAGTTTTACAAGGTGCTTTTAAGTTTCGCTTTCAGTTTCACAACATAGTAGGTGCAGTAAGCCCCTATTGACCCACATCTATGGTGCTTATATTGATGGATAACTCCTATTTAATGGCCTGATAACAGTCAAATCCGGTACAACTGAACACCTACGGTATGTTTATGGTGATTTTGGGACCAATGCATGTACGGATGCACGAATGTAGTTGTGTGAAGAATTAAAAAAAAAAAAAGAGCTTGAAAGAGAAGTTCAGTTCTCTCCTACTTTCTCACCTCCACACATGTGGCCAATCGTTGTGTGAAATAGATGCTTATCGGATTGTTGGTTTCAGACTGAGAGTTACATTGTTTGGCGATCGGACAAGCACTTTGTTTGAAGGTTACTGACCTCTTAAGACACTTTATGCTGTTTTTTTTCTTTGACGTGTCATGCATTTATAGTATGTGAGGAGCAGGAAGTCAGTATCGTAAGAGGCTGTATGTAAATGATGGGACAACTTTTCAGGAAAAAAAAACAGTATTTACTTTCAAGAGCTGATTTTGAGGTGTATCAGCCAGTCACACGCACCTGCTTCATTTCAATAAAGGCATGGCTCTGGGTCATGTCTAGAAGGTAACTCGCATATTGCCAAAACTTGCAAAAACTTGCAAAACACTCTTGCGAGACTTAACCTTCATTATTCAAGGTCAATGCCTAACCTTAACCATCTTGTGAGAGTTTCGCAATTTGCTTGTTACCTGACACGACCGTGGCTGTTACTTTCCTGCGCATAAAGCTAAGGATGACTTCAACATTGTGTCAAAAATACAGATGTCAACACAGATAATCTGATGTATCTGTCCCTAGAGTTGTTTTGCCTGGTGCCAATGTGCTGTATATATGTAGAAATCTAATTTGGATTACAGAGGTTGTAATGTGAGAGCATGACCAGTTCTGGGATAACTAAGTAATCTAATTGCAGATAATTGGTTTAATTATGTTCATAACAACTCTACAAGGATTGTTCTCTCAGAAAACACAAAATTCACCTCACCACTTATTTTTAAACTTGCTCTAATCAGAACAAGTTAAAAGGTGACTGACCCTGCTAACTTGAAGTCAAAACTTTCCTTTTCTTTAGTTGAACAGGATTTCTAGATGAGACGTGCAGAAGGAAGGAGATAGACAAAAGAAGAGGGCCTTTCTCTGAGAATCTGTCAGAGAGGGGGATCCGAGGATGAGGAGGAGGAGGAGGAGGAGAAGATCCCTCTTGTCCCTCCAGGCTACAGAGAGATGAAGGATGGAGAGACGAAGGGATACGTAGTTTGGTTAGAAGAAGATTATGTCAGGGCAGTGGAGGCTGAGGAAGAGCCTTGACTAATTATAGTCATCTATTACAGACACAATTAAAACCTGGCTAATTTACTGCAGCCCGACGCTCGCACACCCAGCTGATTTATACCGGAGCTCAATGACACCCGGAGGACATAGTCACACACACACAAACACACACAGACGAGGAAGGGAAGATATATACGAACTGATACGTTTCTTTCTTTTGGTGTTGCATTTTAAAATGTTCCATAGGTCTACATTGACATTGTGTCAAATTGTGTAACAGTATAAAGAGTCAGAAAACTTACAGTAGGCTACCACCTGTGAGGTTAAAGGTGTTATCAATAAAGCGTTTTCATGGGACACATTTTGATTTGATCATTCTCCAATAGCAAGCCGTCTTGACAGCGCGACCTCCGCAGGAACGGAGTGCCCAAAATGGAGAAAGCTATAGATTATTAGCGATGTTGCAACATCCCCATTTCTTTAACCCTCCTCTGTCAGATTGTTCCTGCTGGTAAAAATGAGTAGCTAAACAAAGCAGTTAGTAAACTTGTTAGCTTCGAGAGCTTCTTCCCTCTACAGACACATCTCTTTGTTGAAAGAAATTATACAATCCCGTGATGAATGACCGTGATGAACTCCCAGGGGGGAGTAAACGGCACAGTGCACAGAAAACAATAAGAATCTAAAATTTGACTGACTGGTACTAGCATCTCCAAGCTGGCTGGCAAATAACCGGTTAGCGCGCCAGCTACAGTAGTTCATCAACTAGTGTGACGTCATCAAGCTTCTAAAACCAAATACTTTGGAAGGCGCAAGGATGACTTTTGCTTTGCTTTCTGGTGTGACCGTGCCTTCAGCAGGGAAACCACAGGTGCTTTCACACATTACAGTGCGCTCAGCGAGCGGCACTGCAAAAAACGAAAACCTGTTGTGGTGCCGCACAAGCCATTGTAAATAGGCTATTGGGGTCAGAGCACAGTGGTGCCGTTGTTGTGTTTGGTGTGAAAGGCCCTTAACTAATAATAAGATTGACAATGGTGGCATCCACAAAACCAGTACCTTGCAACTGGCTCATGCAGCCATCGTTAATGTTAATAATTACACCTGTGCTTTTCCTGATATGACATGTTAAAATGTTTCGCTTAAAAAAGGTCTACACACTGTCTTTGTATAGTGAAGTAAGTGTGTGTAGGGCTTTATCTGTTGGCCCCAACAGTGTGACCCAGTGTGTAATGGCTGTCATTTTGTGTCAACCACCCCTCACACACACCTACAGGACATATCAAAACCCAGTGTGTGTGTGTGAGAGAGAGAGAGAGAGAAGCAAAAAGAGAAACTGAGAAAGGGAAATAAGGATGTAAGGGGGATAAAAGAAGAAGGAGAAGAAGAGAGAGAGTAATATGTCAGCAATTTTTGGTCCTCCAATAGGTTATCAAGGTGTGGGGTTGCTGCGGCAACCAGGCTCCGCCTCCTACCGGGATAGGCCATGTCTGTCTGCATTAGCTCCTCCCTTGAATATATCAATCAAGGAAAAACACTGACAAGCGACCCGCCCATCTGGGTGGCTCTGCCAATAGAAATCTCTCTCTCTCTCTCTCTCTCTCTCTCTCTCTCTCAGATAGCAGCCCTCAGGTGATGCGGCGCTTTAAGGGTTAAGTCGGCAGCATGCTGGATCTCTGCAGAGGTGACAGATGCTTCCTATCCCACCCAGCACCACAGGGGAACCGGAGACACTCAGCATACCAATGAGCCACCGTCTGATACACACACACACACACACACACACACACAAACACACACACACACAGGCATAAATATGCATATGTGAACACACAGAGATCACAAACACACACACACACACTCACACACACCAACACATGCATATGCTCAGATGCATACACTCTGTACCTGCTGGGGTATATAAAAGATGTCATATTTATGATAATCATCTGCATGCACATCATTCGAACATCGTCCTGCTTTGTACGAGCGGCGCTAAAGCAAATAGATGTGCACGGCTCCCCTTCCAGCGGGAGTCAGGCAGATGTGATCCTTTGTCTCAACACATGACCTGCCATGGAGGGGCCACTGCACACAGCTATAGGCCTACAGTAGCAGTTACACAAATGCACACATGCATGCGTAAATTCAAACATATGGTACAAACACAGTATATGCACACAGGCGGACGCACACACGCGCTATAAAAGTGACAGCTGTCGTTATGATGGAGCACTCGGGGAAGGGGAAGTGAAGGCTTATCCACCGCTCAACATGGTGTCGAGAAGACCTGCTATTCATTTTCAGCTTAATATGTTCCAGCCCATTGGAAAAACATTGCAGCATATAATGTAAGCAATTTCATATGCGCACACCACCTCTCACAGCTTTCTCTCTCCGAAGCGCCCGGCAAAATGAAGAGACCAGATTCAGCTGATGGTTGACTGATTTCAAAAATAACACACAGCCTGGGAGTGCGTGTGGGTTGATGTCTGCTCGGTGCGTAAAAGCATTTGAGTTCATATGGCTATGTGTGTGTGTGTGTGTTAATTAATCTGGTGCCATCCATGTCTCTGTTATGCCTCTCTGCACATTCACCCTCCATCGCGGCATCACTTGATTGTGATGTTTATCCACCAAAGCAGCACAGATGATCAGCAGAGTGACACCGGATGAATGTCTCCACCAGCACAGATGCAAATATGATAGAAACACACACAAACACTTCTGCACACACACACACACATATTCAGTGTTGCCATTTCAGACACCAAAGTCTCTCTTTGAAAACAAAACATTAGTTTGCGCGTGCACGTATACGCACACCGCCATATGATGAATAAAATTATTTTTTCTCGCTGACAACACACATACATGCACGCACACATACACAAACAAGCACAGTGAGCCCCAGCCGGTCCCCTAGCATCTTTATATGGGTAAATAAATGGTGTGCTTGGCAGTGGGTAAATGCATGTGCTCTCAGCCTGCGGGCCCAGATGGCAGCCCAGTCGTTTGCTTTACCTTGTTTTGTTTAATTACTACAATCAACTCTCTATTTCTCCAATTAATCACCACCAACCTGTTCCATTAGTCTCTCTCTCTCTCTCTCTCTCTCTCTCTCTCTCTCTCTCGTGCACACACACAGCTATATGCACACATCAAATATAGAAACATGGCAACTAGCCTACACAGAGACATGTTGCAGTAATATTAACAGAAACCACAAGGAAAGCATTAAAGCTACAGTGGGTAGAATTGGAGCAAAGGGGATTTAAAAAAGTTATTTCTATAAAACGGTCACTATATCCAAACGGTAGTGCATGAGACAGGTGATCTGAAAAAAAATCATGTGTCTCTGTGTCCTCCGGTGCTCCTAATGGCATCTGCAAGATTTCAAAGACCGGAGGAAAACAACCAATCAGAGCCGAGCTGGAGCCTTGCCGTCTCTGAGCAGCTGTCAATCACTCGCAAACTCCGATCAAACGGTCAAACTAGGCAGCGCTGATCAAATACGAATCAATATTCTGTTACTGTAATGCCTATTTCTCACCTCAAAATGTTTTCAGAAACATCTTGTAGTGTAACTGTTTAGCTGTAAAATTAGAAAGTTTGTGACCCGGCAGCCATGTTGAGATCAGTTGAGGAAATAATACCAAGCACCGCCCACTAGCCGGAGCAGAGCCAGTAGGAACGCTCAATAAGAACGCTCTCTCTCTCTGAAATGACCTGTGATTGGCCAAAGTATCCTGTCACAGGCTAGATTTTTTTAAAGCCTGAAAACAGAGCCATGAGGAGGTGCAGAAGTCTAGTTATCCGTCAGAACATTTGCACCACTGGCTTCCAGTTCGCTTAAGAATCGATTTTAAGCTCTTGATGTTTGTTTTTAAAGCCATTAACGGCCTCGCCCCACCTTATTTGTCTGAGATTTTAACTCTCCGCGAGCATAATAGGGCTTTGCGGTCATCGGGTCAACTTTTTTAGAAGTCTCAAGGTCGAGGTATAAGCTATGGGGCGATCGTGCTTTTGTTGTCGCTGCTCCTAAACTATGGAACAAGTTACCCCCTGATATACGCACTATCACTGACCTAGTACTTTTTAAATCTAAACTCAAGACTTTTTTATTTAGATTGGCTTTTAATACCTAGAAGCCCGGTGACATTTTTCATGTGCTTTTTATGTACCATTTTATGATTTTATGATATGTTGTGTTTTTATTCCTGTTATTTCTTGATGTTAATGTAAATCACTTTGGGTACCTTTTGGTTATTGTAAAGGGCTATACAAATACATTTTTATTGATTGATTGATTGATTACAATATGCTGAAAGGGATTTTTTTTGCCCAGTAATGCCAAAAAACATTCTGCCTACTGCAGGTTTGATGTAAATGCCACACACACATACACACACACACACACACACACACACACACACACACACACACACACACATACACACACACACACCACATACAGCTGTGCCCCCTGTCAGGTTATTAGCATTCTAAATTATTTGGGGCGGCCCAATGCTGGGTCATTCAGTCAAAAATAAATAATTAAAGAAAAATAAAATAAAATAGAATAGATGCACAAAATACAACTTCAAATCAATAAGTACAATATGAAACAATAACCTAGTTGACCCTGTCGAACTGACCCTGCTGACCTGCTCTGGAGGTCCCTGACGGTGCCCCTGTTGTGCCTCGCCGCCGGTGGACGGGGCTGTGCCGCCCCTGACTCTATCGTTGTTATAACTGTTATTATTAGTCTAATTATTATTAGAATTAATTATGTTCCTTGCTCATTTATTTAGTTATTTCCTTCCCTATGCTTCCCCTTAGTTAGCCTTAGTTAACTACTTACTATTTTTTTTTTTTTTAATTTGTGTGATTATTTGTGTATATGCTGTATGTGTATGTATATGTATATATGCATGTATGTATATGTATGTATATAAATATAATTATTTTTTTTTATTTTTTTTATTAACCTCTCCTCTCTCCATGTACACACACACACAGAAACGTGCTAACTGGCCTGTCTTCACTGTTCTTGTCGTCCTCTTGTTGTTGTGTTAATGTATTGTCTTTTGTCTTAGAATAAAAAAATAATAATAATAAATAAAAAAAAGCATTCTAAATTATTCAACTTTATATGAACCTTATGAAGGATAAAAATGATTAAAAAAAAGAGAACAATACAACACACAGTGATGGGATGGAGATGGAGAGATGGAGAGTGGGAGGAGTGGAGCATCAAGGTGGCTGACAGCGGCCGGAGCGCGCAGGAATAACGGGGCGGAAAGCACTTCATTACGGCCTTTTTATTCCGTTATAATCACCATCACGGCCATCACTCCTCGGCGACACACCGGGGCCCAGCTCACTGACACGAGGATTGATGCTCCGGAAACGCGGGGCTCCTGCAACACAATAAACAACACCATTAACCAACGTGGCCCCGTCGACGCAGTAAACAGTTCATATTAATTATAGTCTGCACGCCCGCAGCTCGCCTTCCACGTTGCGTTTAACCCAACCCCTTAATATGACGACAGCCAAGAAGATTGTCAATTACAGTTTTTATGTGTAGATGATCGCGGATGCAGGTTCAGCAGCTTGTAATAGAATTAGATGGAATTAATTTGAAACACAAAAGCAGAGGCAGAGATGAATTGATATACACAAGCACAAGCAGGCAAGAGTAATTTTTATCATCAAGCAACGAGGTATACATTTATACACACTTTAGAAATTGGCTTTGCTCGAGTTGAGCTCCTTTGTGAGTGTCTTTGAGGTCCTTGGTGATGAAATCACTGATGCATCCCTATTAAAACAGACCTAATCACAGTTTTATCTCGTCTATCAAAACATTACAGTGTTAATTTTAGTGTGGAACCTGATTAAATGTGATCTGTGTTAAGGTTTAAGAAACCAAAAATGTGACATTAGGGCACAATTAAGGCGTAGATGGGGACTTGATCACAACACAACACCACCATCCTGTCAGCTGGATGAGTGGAGCAGCCACTTTGTTGTCTTCTACTGCCACCTACAGGTCAAAGTAAGGTACAGCCTCCAAATTGTAAATGCTAAAAAAAATCCCTCTTTTTTTGTTATTTCTAATAATAATAAAAATAATTATAATAATAATTATAATAATAATAATAGTAACAACAATAATTGTATTATATTAATATTATTATATTATTCTTATTATTTTATTTGTATAGCACTTTTACAAGATAAAAACAATTAAAAAAAATCCCTCTTTTTTTGCTATTTCTAACTATAATAATAATAATTATAATAATTATAATATAATTATAATTATAATTATAATAATAACAATAATTTGATTATATTAATATTATATTATTATTATTATTATTATTATTTTATTTGTATAGGAATTTTACAAGATAAAAACAATTTAAAATAGTTTAAAAGTTTATATAAAAATATATATATATATGTAAAAAAAAAGATTGTTTATACAACATTGAGCAATGGAGCTACATATGAGAAAAAAAGTACAATAAGTAAAATAAAATCATTAAAATAATTGTCATCAAAAGTTAAGAGAATGCCTTTGTATACAAGTGAAAATTCAGGCCACAAATCCTGTGAAAGCACACTTATAAAAAATATGTTTTTAAGAAGGATTTAAATAAGGGATAAGGAGCTCGCCAGTCTAATCTGCAGGGAAGTTGCTCCAAAGAGCCATGTCTCTGTATGAATCTGCCATATCTTCTTAAAGCATGCTATTACCAATTTATCTAATTTTTTGTTGCCTTGTCAGCTATTTTGTGAATTCATTAAAAATGTGATGTTAATCAATTTTATATCAATTGCTTGGATTTTTACATTTTTCATGTTTTACTTATCTTTCTGTTTTGTTAATCTGTCCCTTGTCTTTTTATCTGTCTCGATAGTCCTTTTTTCACTGAAGACATTTGACAGGAAAAGCACAGATAATAATACAATTAATGATGGCTGAATTCCATTTAGCTGCTTCAGTTTCAAGGTCCTGGTATTGTGCATGCTGCCTCATGGGAGTGTTACTGGGGACACTTGAATAGGACGGAGCCATCCTTAATGTTATTAATAACACCTATACTTTTTCCTACTCTGACAAATCAAGCTGTGCATTTCAATACCCATACTATTTAGTATGTCAGAAAAATATTTAGTATGTTCCAATACTGTACATAGTATGTCAAGAGCAATATGCCAAAAATACTGCACTCTGTACTGTACTCCAGGATGTCCTACTACATGGGGAATTTACAGTTCATTTTGCAGTATGCAAGCCAGCATGCTTTTCTGGCTATTCTGACCCACAATCCTCTGTGTAGCGGATATATGAGCAAGAGGGTCAAAGTTCAAGGTACAATGTTATGATGAAGCAGTATGTCCCAATTGTATGTTTACCGCATGCAACAGTACGTACTCTGTAAGGGCAGCTGTACGTACTTAAAGTGAAAAGACAAAGTATGCAATTTGGAACGCACCCCATGATGTCTACGGTGAGAAAGGCCTATAGCGAAGCACCTTGTACAATCTGTTTCTACTACTTCTACTACTACTACTACTAAGTGAATAATAACAGTAAGAAGAAAAAGAAAAGGAAGAAAAATAGATCAGTGTCACTACATACTTATCATCACAATAATCACCAACATAATCTCCATTACTTGTAAAGGTGGAACGTCATTTTATTTGAATGTTGCACTTATTAGTTTACATGTTAATATGTGAAGATAATACATACATTGATGTATGCATGTGACCAATCAGTCAGACAGAAAACATGTGAGGTAATAATGCAATCAAATTAATGTGAAAGAAATTATACAGATTCACTTAATTTGCACCCCAAAAATGCGAGATTCCTACAGTGTGTTGACATAAATCAAACTGCAGCTATAAGAGTTTTGACACAGCAAAGTTTACTCTGGCTGTAAACTGTCGTTGTCCTGCGCTGAGAGGAAGACGCCTCTGTAAACAAGGATCATCAGCATGCATCTGTCCAAGCCAACATTGTTTTGTGTCAAAAATACTGAAGAGTTTCTGCTGTTCAGTTCAGTTTCATGGTCACAAACACAAAGATAGAAAGCTAAAATCTGTCTTTTTGTCTGTAATGATTTACAAACCTACCTCCCCACCAAGCCCCATGCAAAGGTATTTCCTGTGTGAACTTTGACCTCATGGAAGCAGCAATATTCAGAGAAAATATAGGCTAAGGATTGACCTACTCAAACCCCTACATGTAAATTCCCCAAACCATAAAGAGTTTGAAATCCATTAAAAGGGAATGTAAAAGATAACATATGGCCATTAAAGAGCATTAAAACTGTAGCTCATGTTTACTCAGCACTCCCCAACGGGATTGTGCAGCACCATTCCCTGCTTACATAACCCTCATTACTGCACAGTGATATCAGGATGAAACAATGCAATGGTTTTATGTCACTCTATCTTCAAAGTGATTGTGTCCGTTCTCAGATGGATTGAATAACGGGGAGGAATCTGTTGTTTGCTCGCGTTATAAACAAACTGTAAAATGATCCGGCTCAAAGATGCATCTCTCAGGCCATCTGGGAAACACTATCCCTCACACTATTAACAGGATCTGTAAATATTGTGATGTTGGAACTGGTGGAAACGCTCATGTCAAACATTTTTCTGAGCAGAATGAGACGGGTATGGCAGCTTGGTGGTTATTTCCTCCCTTGTTATATATTCCGTCTTCTAATTTCCATTGATTCAAAGTTTAAAACTGCTTTATGCAGCATTATGAGTGAAAAATGACAGATTACTGTTATTTTCAATATCAATATAGGGTGAAATACTACCACAAAATAAACTGTAACTGCCCTCCTCTTATCACATTAAGTAGACGGTAACACAATTTGTGGCCATAGTTACACTGTGTTTGACTTGGTGCAACATAATGTGGCGTTGGCAGTGCACCCCTCACTAACCCCCACCTTCTCTCTCTACTCCACACACACATGCACACACCACACACACTTAAAACCTTTTGCCTTTAAACTCAGGATATGAGTCCTGAGTGAGAGCAATAAAACCAGTCCAATAAAACGACCCTCTGTTTCTCCTACTGCAGCTCCTTCTCTTCTCTCTACACATACTGTATGTATGTATTTAGGTTTTAGGGTATTTACTGATTGAATGTCAGAATCAGGACTGTTATGTACACAAGTAGTGAAAAAATAGGTATATATCTAAATATTTTAGAAATAAAAAGCATCAATGACCAACAATAAAACATGAATAAAATAGTAAAATTAAATAAAACATCTATGTACAAGTCAAGTGTTCTGGAAGTTGTAAACAATACAAATAGTGCAAAGAAATAAATGCTGAATGGATATACATGGACTGGATGATTATGTACAATATGCAGTGGCGGATTAAGGTGGTTAGGGGGCCCGAGGCTACTCTTTGTATGGGCCCCCCACCCTTACTCATCATGCTTTAACGTTACCAGAAAAAAAGTAATTTAGTGCCATGTATAAAAGCATGCTAGGAATATTACACACTCACACACAAACACACACTCAGGGAACACACACACATTGAGAAAGCCTTTAATCTAAACCTTGATATATCTAGTCAATTTAGGGATTTTCTTTAGTAGATCTTGGTCATGGTGTTCTTTCAGCCGTTGTGCTTTTTGTTTTTGTGCTCCGTGATTACATTTTCTTTCTGACATTTTTTGCCACTATTCTGTCCGGTGATTATTCGAAAGCCAAATTCACCTTATGAACCTGGTCACATCACAGGGCCAGGCTCATAAGGTCAGTTAAGATGTGTCCCACTTAATTTTTTTAATGTTTCTTATCTGCCAAAAGGGGTAAAGTTTTTTTTTTTTTTTTTCTTTTTCTTTTTCTCTGAAGTACGTTTAAATAATTAAAAATAATCTGGCCAATCTGTGGCCCTTTGCAAACATGGGGCACCTAGGCTGCAGCCTATAGGCCAGCCTGTGCATTAATCCACCCCACAGACAATATGTACATGCAAAGATGTCTTTACTGTATGTATACTGTGTAGGATTTATATTGACAGTGACAGATGAGATGTACATATTACAAAAGAAATGTGCATTAAAGAGTGTTCAGAGTGTTCATCTCTCTGTCTTGTATATGTGGTATAAGTATACTTATATTTAAGTAATACTATTGTCCGGATATTAGATTAAATAATAAACAGTTGTACTTTTAATGACCAGAATGTAAATCCTAACCCACAGTTCACAAATATTTTAGCTGCAGCTCTCATCCAAAACAATTTACAATGTGACAAGACGCATGGCTGTTTTCTGGGATCAAACATCACATCTTACAGATACTGTACAGGACAGTCTAAATGCTGCAATTCAAAGATACTTAACAAATCTGTAGGAGCCCTTTATGTTTATTGTCATGGCATGTGGTGATATTATTTTGATGAGATGTATTGCAGTATTATTTTGGACACTTGGTGGCGGTCATTAGAGGCACAGGGTCGTAGTGTAGGGGGCATAGGTGACAGGAAGAGGAGGGCACACAGTTTTCACCAGACCAACCAGAGGAAAAAAGAGCAACAATATTTGGAAAAACTGGTACGTGCATTCATCTCTTTGTTTAAACTACTTTAATAAACAACAAACTAAACTGCAAATAATAACGACTGGAAATCGGTTGTATTGTGCGTAAAATCGAGAAGATTCCTACCTGTGTATGATGGCAACTGGAAAAAGGACACTGGAACAGTTGAAAATTGCCACAGCAAAGTCTCATCCAACTTTTAGAGGAATATTTCCAAAATGTCATCAGAGGACTCAAAATACCAATATAATGAAAATTTTAGAAAAAATCACAATAGATACAAAATCACTTAGCCATCCACAAAACATTAATGGCTGAACTATAGTGCAACAAATACATGTCTGGATATAATAGGCACTTTACGCACGTAATGCTGTAATGATATTTGGTCATACTGATATTTCAAAAATAGCATTGAGTATATCAAATGACAGAGAATGACAATAAACTGAGGGATTATTGCGCAATGGGACTATGTCATGTCATGTCATCAGAAATCTCTTGAAGAACTCTCGCACATATAGTCAAAACAATTGCATTCTTAAAAAAATATGTAGGTTGAAATCCAAAAGCCTTGACTCTCAAATAGAGGAAAACATATTTCAAAACCTTTTATGAATTTAGAGGAAAAGGTCCTTACTTCCTTCCCTATAAATCCTTCCACTATGCACATGTAAATCCTCCACTAATAAGAACAAAATCTGTTTCACAACATGCAGTGGTGGAATAAGTACTCAGATCCTTTACTTAAGTAAACGTAGCAATAACACAGTGTAGGAATACACTGTTACAAATAAAAATACTGCAATCAAATTTTGACTGAAGTAAACGTACAAAAGTATTAGAATCTAAATGTACTTAAAGTACCAAAAGTAAAAGTACTCACAATGCAGAATTTATAAGCCCAATTCTGAGTCCTTGTAAGATTGGAATAGTATTTTGTGAAGTGGACGGTGTCATTGCGTTTTTCCCGCCGGTAGATGGCAGACTTGAATGAATAATTCTTGCAGAGGTAGGTAGAGGAGCGCGCCTGGAGCTTCCAGGGAGCGCGCAGCAGCAGCAGCCGGCTGCTTTCCTTCCTGCTCGGATCTTCCACCTCCGCGTCGTCTCGTCTCTTCGGGTGAAGAGTTCATGGTGCGGGCTCGTCGGCGGGCGGATGATGATGCGAGGCCTCGTGTCAGAGTCTAATCTCATTTTGCAGCGCGGTGAGAGCGACATGTTATATTACTGGAATCAGGGAGGGAGGGGGGCCCTAAAGAAAAGCTTTGCCAATAAACAAAAGTAACGGGCAGCTTCTCATTTATAACTATTAGGAACACTTAACCTTATGGTCAGGTTATGGTTAGAGATAAATCCACCAGCCATTTACTGCAGCGTTTTATTGAGAGGATACATACTGAATCATCGATATTAGATTTTAAAAATAACAGATATTTTATTGGGCCTATTTGCATCTTTTAGTGTCCACTGCAACTTATGATGAAATAGACACACACACACACACACACACACACACACACTACATAGTCAGATGCACTGAGTTATTCCACTATTAATGTACTGTTGATCAAACTGTCCTTAAAAACTCTGCAATACTCAGTGCACCTGTTTCTTCCAAATAAGAAGCAGCCTCCATCACACACACACACACACACACACACACACACACACACACAAACACACACACACACACACACACACACACACACACACTACATAGTCAGATGCACTGAGTTATTCCACTATTAATGTACTGTTGATCAAACTGTCCTTAAAAACTCTGCAATACTCAGTGCACCTGTTTCTTCCAAATAAGAAGCAGCCTCCATCACACACACACACACACACACACACACACACACACACACACACACACACACACACACACACACAAAGAGCCACCACAAATTGTACCATAGTGCCGGAGCCAAACAGGGTTTGCTGTGTCCTTCAGTGTAAAGATGCACTTGAATGATAATGGCCAGTAGGGAGCACTCTGTGTAATCATAATGACCCATCTCCTATGAGTTATATCAAGATTTGTCCATATGAATCATGTTTCTGCATCATATACATACATTTAGGAATGATAAAAGTCTACTTTTTGTGTAGCATCCGAGGTGTTTTTCGTGGTGTGTGTTGTTGTGCAGTGCAGGGAAGAGGCGGAATTGCTTCAGATAAGAGAGCAGCATTGTGTTTGTAGTTTGTTTCTATGCATAAGAACAAGCTATATATGTTGGTTGTGATGTCCTGTAGTCAGATGGATATCTCTGATTTTGATGCAATATGTTGTGACAGAGAATGACAATAAACTGAGGGATTATTGCGCAATGGGAACTAAGACATTTAAAAAAATAAAATCATGTCATCAGAAATCTCTTGAAAAACTCTCGCACATATAGTCAAAAAAATTGCATTCTTAAAAAAATGTATGGTTGAAATCCAAAAAACTTGATTCTCAAATAGAGGAAAACATATTTCAAAACCTTTTATGAATTTAGAGGAATCCTTACTTCCTTCCCTATAAATCCTTCCACCTTGCACATGTAAATCCTCCACTAATAAGAACAAAATCTGTTTCACAACATGCAGTGGTGGAATAAGTACTCAGATCCTTTACTTAAGTAAAAGTAGCAATAACACAGTGTAGGAATACACTGTTACAAATAAAAATCCTGCATTACAATTTTGACTTAAGCAAAAGTACAAAAGTATTAGAATCTAAATGTTCTTAAATTACCAAAAGTAAAAGTACTCATTATGCAGAATGGGCCATTTCAGAATAATATATATAATATTACCGGATTATAATTAGTGATACATTAATGTGTTCAACACTTTAATGTTGCAGCTGGTAAAGGTGGAGCTTATTTGAATGACTTTATTTAATGCTGGGTTACTTAACCTATAGTTAAACCTATAGAGTAAAAAGAACAATATTTAACTCTGAGATGTAGTGGAGTAGAAGTATGTAGTAGCATAAAATGAAAATAATGTACTGTGCAAAATTGTACTTAAGTACAGTACTTAAGTAAATGTACTTAGATACATCCCACCACTGACAACATGTGACAACTTTGTACATTCAATTTGAAATCCTCACAATTTTCTCTTAATACGGCTTCAGCATAATATGTTCATTTTGTACTTCCAGTGGCTGAGTATTTACAGAGAGAGAAGTCACAGAGGAGAGAAGAGGTTCTTCAAATTCTGGTTGAGTTTCTGCTGTTCCAAATGTCCACCAGTAGTTGGCAGCAGAGGACTAAAGCTGAGGATCACAGCTTCATCCAAGTACTCACTCTCACCTCCTCTGCTGCCAACATCGCCTGCATCTTCATCTCTCTTGGAACCTTTTACATGCTACTAAGTTTCATATATTGCTTATATATGCAACTAATGTATTTGAGAGTATGTGCCGCATATTATTCTGAAAATTGATTGTAATGTTACCGTTAACACATTAGTAACTGCACAAATTAAACATAGGAAGGAGATGTGATGATCTCTACATGATGTGGAATGTAGTGATAGCAGAAAAATAAGGCTGAACAGCATTGGTGATCAAGTAAGTGATATATTTTCCAAATTGCTTGAATACGATTCCTCTTCTTCTGCACTGATTAGGTTAATGCTCTCACGCACACACACACACACACACACGCACACACGCACACACGCACACACACACAAAGCAAGAGAACCAGACAGACACTACAGGCTGTGCTGCATGTGTCACCAGTCTGACCCAGACTGCACTTCCTGCTCACCAGACAACTATCGCCCTGTAGTGACACACACACACACACGCACTTGCACGCACACTTGCACGTACACGCACACACTAGCAAGAGAGCCGACACCAGATGGAGGTGCTGACATAGACAGAGCTGATAACGGGGTTACCCTCATCATTCCCACTTACACCCTGACGACTATGGGCCTCACACACACACACACACACACACACACACACACACAGACACACACACGAGTCAGCGTGTTATCTGTGGTCATCGGCCCTTGCTCGCGTCACACTCCTGTCCCCTTATCAGCACCTCTTTGCTCTGAGCTGTATTGCTCGTCCTCCTGAGAGAGACACAGAGCGAGTGTGTGTGCATACAGTATGTGTGATTGTGGAGAAAGGGGTTGGTAGACGTGTGGATGCCTGGGCGAAGTGATGGAGGGAGGAAGTGTGGAAAGATAGCGCGGGTGCAGAGGGCAGCAGACAGACACCCAGCCTGGCAAGAGAGAGACGTTGTGAGAGAGGACGGCGGCGAGTGAGACTGGAGAGGATGTGTGGTCTGATTACAGAGGCGACTGTGTTGCCGGCCAGATGTGCTGCACCTCTGTATCTCCCCCCTCAGTTCTCCTGCTCTAATTCTGTCTCCCCGCAGCCGTCTCTACTTGGTCTTTTCTCACTAACTTTGACTCCTGGCCTTTTGCTCGGCTGCGTATCCTTCCTGCCGCAGGGCCCCTTCTGCCTTCATTCTTTCCCACAGCCGCTCTCACTCATCTGTTGTGTCCTCATCAGCTTTTCTCTGCAACTATCTCAGACTTTACAGTTAAAGCAAGACATTAGGGAATAGATCATCTGTGCTGTTTTTAGGGGGGTGGAAAAGGAAGTTGCATGGGCATGATTTGTGTAAATCTATGTTTTTCTTCCACCTCTGAGATCCCTTCCTCTCTCAACCCCCTCCCTCCTCCACCTCCCGCCTCTCTCTGACCATTTAGCTCTAACAAGTGCTCTCATAGTTAATGAAATTTCCCTGTCTCTGCTCAAATTTCTGCGATTAATCTTACTGTCCCTTCTCCCACTTCTCATCCTCTCACCTCTTAATAACACCCCCCTCTCTCTCTCTCTCCTCAGAGAAACTAGAATTCCTGCCTTCCTCTCTCATCTCTTTATCTTTCTCCCCTCTCTCTCTGTTTCACCCCCCCCCTATTTTAATTTGCTTGTGTGTAATCATATGCACAGCAGAAGAGGACGAGGAAGAAGAGGAGGAGGAGGAGGGCTCGGCCAACATTTGCCTAAGGCTCCGCAGCCTGGATCGATAAGTGGTCTTAAGTTTATCTGATTTTTATCAGCGGAGCCGACAGGGGGGCAGGTCGATGGGCTGTGCCCGCGTCAAGTTGACCTTTTCAGGGACGACGGCGAGAGAGCTCCCCCTGGGACCCCCACGGTCCCCTGTCACCGTCTGACTGGCACAAGTCTGTTGCGCTCAACGACAAAGTCTGCAGAGACGTCTATATCAGCGCCCGGCGCGGCTGACAGGGCCTGGCTGTTGTATTTATAAACTGTCCTTTGGCCGTGACACTTTGCCAATGATCGGGCCCTAATTTATGCAGGCAAATCTCCTCGGTGCAAAAATGAAAGCTAATAGAGTCATTAGCCGCTAATTCGAGCCGGGATACCATTTATAAATTGGCTTACTTTGTAAAGCCCTCCCCCGATAATACCCTCCCTCCTCCTCCTCACCCCAGCACTCTCCCCTGTCTCTCTCTTTCATCTCTCACCCAGACCACAGCATACCATCACACACACTCTGAGCACACACATTATTTTAGTGCCTAAATGGTTGATGGTGTGTGTTTGTTTAATGGTGTGTGAGGCAAGATATCTAATGTGTGTGTGGTGCAGAGCAGAGGTTGTTTCCACCTCCGTATCAAATATACATACTCAATGTACCAGAGATGTTACACCGAAGAAGTGAGCCCGTGCATGCATGTGTGTACGAGCATGTGTGCTGCCGTCCTGCTGTCCGCGGCCCCAAAGCTGTTAGTGCTGATGTGTTATTGTGCCGCCTGATGGCTGATTATGACATTAAATGTTTATGAGCATTGATCAGCGATAGCCCCAAAGTGAGAGGCATTTCATATCCTCACTGGCCACTGCTTAACGGCATACTGATGGATGCACAATAATCTCCAATACGACTGAGACCTGCACACGCTGCATATAAACACATGCACACGCAAGCACATATTCAAACACACACAGGCTCACAGACACATGCAAAAACTCATAAGTCCGTGCTCTTACAGTTATACACAAACATTAGAGGATGCATTGTAAACATGAGATTATTTATTGGTCTACTGCCATTTTTCTTTACTCATTCTTTACGTTCACATCTCTTCATCTTGTGCTCAACTCTTTAAAAGATTTGAAAGCTGGATACTGCATGTTTATCTCCAACCACACAGGAATTGTGAAGGCAGTGAGACACCATATAGATCACAGTTACTTAATAGTTTGTGATCACACAGGAAACTTTGTTGAATGTGCCTGCACAGCACGGTATCCCTATGAATAACGTCCATATTGGTTCTGACACATAAAGTAGTGTGCCCGTAGTGAGGATGGAAAATAAAAGTGTTTAGGTCAGGGTGGAGGATGGGCGTTTAGCATGTCGTTACTCATTTTACTTACCTTAATTATAATCTTTCCCTAATCGTAACCAGGTGTTTTAGTGGGCTAACCCTAATCATACCTTAACCACTGTTTATTTGCCATAACAACCTTTACCTAACCATAACCATACTGTAGTTGCCATGCAAAAATATTGCATAAAGTGAATATTTTAATACTGTTGGCACTGGACGACAAAATGGGTTTTGTAGAATTTTCCAATATCAGTATTCTTGTTTTGACAATAGGGTTTCCTTACATCAGTTTTGTCTGTTTTGTACAGTGGTGTGTCCAATAACCATCAAGTATCCAGCCAAACCATATTATAAATAGAATTTTATATCTAAAAATGTATAAAAGGAATCTGGGGGAGCCAGAGGACTGGACTAATTACCAAACAGCAATGTTTATCTTAAGAATCTATAGAAAATATTCTATTCAATAAATGTTTGTTTATACCTCATTTTGTTCTGTATATGTCTATTTATTCTGAAACCGACAGAGCAAACCGTTTTAAAGGAGGAAGGGATGTAGTGGGAGCACTGGGGTGTCAGGTCCGACTGTGTGGCAACGGCAAATGGTTTACACGGCTCACAGGTCAGGACTGGCTCTGTATACAACCGGTGCGGAAAAAAAACGCAGGCAGCCAGCCTGAGAAATTTACTGACCTAAACTAATGCTGGAGTGAATTGCATGTATCCTCCATCACTGAGTGTCTCTCTCAGTTTATATATATGTGTTTAGTAGGATAAAGAGAGCATGCGTTGATCTGAGTAAAGCAGATTTTGGGAGGGCCAATTCACCGGACCTTTTCAGGAGCCCAGCCATTTTCTGGCCTGTTTCCTGGATTTTGAAGTGCATATGTTCCATGTTGAATAGGTATAAAGTTTAGCTAGACAAGACAGACAGGCAGCCACAGTCATTTTAACACAGGCATATGCAGAAATGCAAGAAATAGCATTCAGATAGTTTTATTTCTTTCTGCTAGTGATTGCGGCCAATGGAGGAATACTGTGGCAGCAGTGGGCAGCTCCCAGGTGTGGCCGTCTAGCTGTAGGACTGTGAAGCAAGGGATAGCTGGAAAAAGAGCATGCATACTCAGCAAAGTCCTTGCAAGATAAAAATAAAAGTTGTACATTTTTTTTTTATTAGACTTTCAAATGTTTCAGTAGAGACAGGGAAAGTGATGAAAATCTGTTTAGACGAGCATGGATTGGGATTTGCAGACCTGTAATCATAGGTGCTGTGCCTCATAAGCAGAATGTGCTGCTGTGGTATCCAATAGCTACCAAGCTGGCCTGAACGACCAGCTATATAAGACTATTTATGATGTGAGTTATTGGAAATTAGAGCAAGCTTTCCAAGTGAGTTAGTGTGAAGCTAAATCTCTAATGCCAGCTATGACATATGCAGAATCTCATGCAGGAAGACCACGCCAGCTGTTTAAAAGAAGATCCAAAATTCCTGCATGTTTTCTCTGGAAAAGCTCACCGTCCTGACAGCAGGTCCAGGAAACATCCCACACACCCCGTAACAGCAGGCAGCAGATGGAAACGGCAACGTGGAATCACAAAATCTATTTCCAGACGCACTGGAAGTCACATATGGGAATAGGATCACAGACTTAACTCTTCATTAAGATAGTTAATCATCTATATTATTAACAATATGAAAAACTGAAACAATTGTGTTTGGCTCACATTGAAGAGCTCATGGGACGGGCTGCCCAGATGTTCATTAATCCGATCATCTAAATAACAAATCATCCCGAAACTTTGGAAGCCACTTTCACTTTGTCATGTGGAGGAATCCGCTTTCTGCGGTTGGAAAATGTCCCTGAAATGTGCTGAAAAGAGTTTATTTGGCTAATACTTGAATGAAAAATACTTGATGCCTTTGATCTGTATACATGCACAAATCAAAAGCAGAACACAGCTCACCTCATTGCGCCCCCTAATTTGAATATGCAATCAAACTTTTCTCAGACTTCAAGGATTGAGAAATAAATAATTAAGTCAATCCAATTACTTAATTAATTATTTCATTAATCATGTGCTCACACATTTCCTTCCCCTCCATTCGTCATGCGGCTCAATGGCTTCATTACGGATCAATGTGGAGCTGTCCACATCAAGAGTCGCACTGTCATCGTCAAGATTAATCAAGATGCTGCCTGCATGCAGAATGGGCCTCGGAGCCGTTGCTATGGTAACCGGCCTGTAACACCGTGAGCAATCTGAAAGTGTTGAGAGATGACACGGTGATTGAATGTTTGCATAAACTAACTGGTGCTTAAAATGGACAAAATGCTGAAAATGACCATACACTTGTCAGAGCAACTGTCCGCACGGAGCAAATAGTAGAATAAAGAAGAAACAACCCAATGCAGTGAGAAAATTGGAAGAAAGATGAAATGGCTGCAACAAATATTTGCCACTAAAACTTGGATGTCACTCTGCATTCCAGACTGTGGTGAGAAAATCGTTCCAAGATTGAAAAATCAAATACCACCCTCCATGATATCATAGACAGAATTAAGGGCGTGTAGTTCGGTCATCCAAGAAGAGCCATAAGCTGCATCTTTAAAGGCACAGTGTGTAGGTTTTGGTGTGGCGGCATCTGGTGGTGTGGTTGCAGATTGCAACCAACTGAGTACTCCTTCGCTCACTCCTCCCTTTCCAAGACTGTGGTAACGTGGGCCGCCGAGTGCAAAGCCGTGGTAACGCTGTTTGCCCCGCTCAGAGGCCATCCTTACTATAATAACACTACTTTAGGAGCAACGGAAGTCAGCTGGTGGTACCACAGTTTTGCACTCTGCGGCTCACGTTACCACAGTCTTGGAAAGGGAGTCGGAGAACTACGGTGGCCTTCAGGTAACGTAAAAATGCGAAAAGGCTTGCTCTAGAGCCAATGTTTGTTTTGTCCGTTCTGGGCGACTGTAGAAACATGTTGGAGCAACATGGCGGACTTCATGAAGAGGACCCGCTCAGCATGTAGATATGAATGGCTCATTCTAAGCTAACGAAAACACAATGATTCTTAGTTTCAGGTGATTATATACTAATGAAAACATAGTTATGAATACTATGTTCAATTTCTGCTAATAGTTCCCCCCAAATGTTACACACTGTTCCTTTAACCAGTTTGAGCATCAAAAAGTTCAAGTGATCAGTTTTCTCAATACATTTTTGTGAGTCAAATACTGAAACATGGATCACTCTTATAGGTCCATTTTTTTATTGGGTGTTTTTTCTTTTACTCATTTGATACAGTTTAATCACATAAAGATTTTTAGGCATTTACAGCAACTGTGGATTTGATTGCCAGTTCCCTACAGTCAAAGAGCCTATAGGGCTTTACAAAATATATATTAATAGTAATAATTTAGGAAAAACATCTAATCAGGTGGAAGAAGTAGAAAGGCCAGAGTGAAGATAATTGTGTACATGAACACATGGGTAATGCACTGTACAGAATACTGCAATGTTAGCATGCTGTTAATTACTTACTTAATTAAGGAGTTGTAAGGTGATGTTATTATAGAGCGACGAAGTCAGTGTAGGGAGGTCGGATGGGTCAACAAAACACCAGATGCTAACATGGGAGACAGCTGTTTCCCATTTCAAACCGTCAGTAAACATAGTTTATTTGCATTGTTCCCTAACCTTAACTACTTGCTTATTACCATGATGACAAAGGTCATCTAACCTTAGCAAAGTACTTATGTTTTGAACCTAAACCATTATCTTTCTCTAAACCTCACCAAGTCAGTTTTGTTTCGTTTTGCCTAAACGTTAACCAAGCCTTAACCATAATGCTGTTACATCATAAAACTGATTTATATTCCAACAGTGATTTGTAACAGTTTTGGAGGGCACATACAAATGTTGTGGTCAGATCAGAAAACCACGTATTTTGTGGTTTCATTATTGTTTTATTAATGCATCCTCAACTCTTCTTTTACTGTACATCATTTTCACAGCAAAGAGAATTGATCAAGGTTAGGTTTTAAAAATGGTTAGAAGTTTGAATGGACATTTTAAACCCTTTATTTGGTTGTCATGTCATGTTAGCTAGGTAAAGAGCTGCATGCATTATGGGAAAACTTTAAACCAACACACATTAAAGTAAGCCACATCTTTTCCTCCCGTTAGCTACCGCCATAGCCTCTTGTTGAGACAAGGAAAGTATTTTAAGCTGGAAGAACTCTGAAATACATCTGATGAAACTGATATATGATTTCATCACTACAAAACACTTGTTTTTGTGGCTAAAGATTACTCAAGATGGCTATGATGTTGAATTTTGTTTGTTTGAACAACAGCTTTTGATACTACCTTTTGTGACTGCTTCCACTCCACACGTCATAAGAAAACATACAATAATGATCCTTAAAGCCTGCAGCCTCTGGAGCAGCAATTAGCTTTACATTGATACAAAAACATACAACAGAACACTTACAGCTGATACAGTGGTCATGCTTGTTGGCATTTCAAAGTCATGGGTCTTACTATTTTCAACGTATCCTCATACAACAGTTCATATGATATCTTAGGAAAAAGTTATTTCTCCTTTTTTGTTCGTTTTCCTGCCAATGTCCAGCAACATATCAATTTCCGCTTGTTACATGAATACAGTCTTTTCAAAATAAACCTCCGTCTTCACAGGAAACAACTTACTTACTTACGTTCAGGCAACAAAACTACTTAGTTAGGTTTAGGAAAAGATTGTGGTTTGGGTTAAAATAACTCCAGAAGTGGTGTTACTTAAGTACGTAACTTACGGGACAAATAAATCAACGCTGACTTCTGGTTTCACACAAGGTACGAACACCGGTCTCCTGGGCAAAAGTTCGGTATTTTAGACCCACCCATCCACCTCGACCTCCTCCCGACGTTCACCGCTTTTTATATTTCCTGGCTCACAATTACATGGATTACACTTAAATTGATTTTGTGGGATATACATGAATTAAGTGCACTACTTTTCGTAGGTATAGCCTGCTATTTTACAATCTGTTGACACAGTAGGCATTGAAATGTGTAAAGTTTGACCAGACTGATAAGAAATAGGTTGCTTGACTAAACTTTGGATAGAAATCTTTAAATTAATAATGTGGTCCAGCACTGCTTTTCGGTAGACAGAGTGCCAGCAGCAACCGATATCTGGTCCAGAGCGAAAGACGGCCTGACTGTGAACAGTTCCAGCTGACACGAAATAAAGGAATGAGTGAGTGGATGAATGTCAAACTGGTCTGACTGAAGCTGCTTCGGAGGTCTTTGCTGTCTCACCTGTGACCGCGCAGCTGTTTGTGCATTATTGTGTGTGTGCTTGCACATCTGCATGTTTGTGTGTTTCAGAGTGTAGACGAGAACAAACACGGGAGCTGCAAGACGAGAGAATAGACGAGAGAGGAGGATGAGGGGAGGGAGGGAGATCTTCCCTGTTTTAAGTCTAAATTCCTCGTTTATTTGTTTGATTAATTTGCGCGACGGCATGCTGTAACCCCGTTCTGTCACACGCCTCCTTCACTGGGGTTTATTTTAGCAGGGCGGTAAGTGGCCCCATAATGTCACCGTAATACTGGGTCAGGCTTTTCCGAATGGAGGGATGGGACTAGGGGGGAAAGAGAGAACAAGGGATGAGAATGTGTGAGATGGGAGCAGGAGGAGGAGGAGGAAAACGTCCCTCGTTCATCTTCCGAAAGTGAGTGTTAAAATAACACCTGGCCTGACTGGAATCACTGTGGGTGTGCTGGAAGGATCTGCACAGCAGGCTAACAAGAACTGTCAGTGGAGATGCGCACACACTCACAGAGAGAGAGGCTAAAGCTCCATCTTAAAAGTGAGAATTCGTATTGCTAACACGCATGTGAGGGACCTGAACCTGCAAGCCTTCATCTGTCAATATCCTCGGAGGTCAAAACCTCTTGGTGAGGATGCAAATGGTTGAAAATGTGCCATTTCATAGGGCTGTGTGTGTGTGTGTGTATATGCATAGATTTGTGTAAGTGCATGTGTGTCTCTGAGGTAGACGGTAGAGTTTAGAGGGATAGAAGGAGAGACATCTTGCATATTCAACGCTCTGTCGCCTGGCTGTCATCGGCCAACTGAGCGCTGAGGAGATAGGGAACTAGTCAAATTACCGGCCGTGCTCGATTCTGTCTCCCGCACTGACAAGTCTGTCAGAGATGGGATTTAATCTCTTAATAACGAACAGGGCTGGGGATGTTTTTTCTTCCTTACATCTCTTACTCCTCCTCTCACTCTTTTTCTTTTGACCGTCTTCTGATCACATCTGGTCATGTCGACAAATCACACGCATCTCCGAAAGAGAAATATCCATGTCTGAATATCTTATATTCCCCGCTCTCTTCCCTCTGTATCTCTCCATCCCTCCATCTCTCCGTCTCTAATACAAGCTGTCGTGCTAGATCATGATTGATCAGGGCCTTAGTGGCCAACGCCGGCTCTCACTCTCCCCGCCGCGGAAATGAATGGGGATCAGATGCGCTCCGGCTATGAAGTTGGACGCTGAGTTATTGGTGACTCGAGATCGAGAGAGGAGGAGAAGGAGAGATGAAAATGAGGAGGAGGCAGATGAAACGAGATGAGAATCTACTCTGGGATGTATTCGCTCTTAGAAGTTTTGTGATTTCCGGGAGGAGTTACGAAACACTTGAATTCATGATACCAAGTCCTCGTGCCTGTGATATGAGAACAGCTCATACTTGTATCTCTCTGCATTTTTGTTTCTGCTTACCCTTAAAGGAACAGTATGTAGCATTCAGGGGGATATATTAGCAGAAATGGAATATAATATTCATAACTATGTTTTCATTAGTGTATAATCACCTGAAACTAAGAATTGTTGTGTTTTTGTTAGCTTAGAATGAGCCCTTCATATCTACATAGGAAGCGGGTCCTCTTCCCGGAGTCCACCATGTGGCTCTGCCATGTTTTTACGGTAGCCCTGAACGGACAAACTAAACTCTAGAGAGAGCCTTTAAACTGTGGTAATGTGAGCTGCAGAGTGCAAAACCGTGGTACCACCAGCTGCCGCCTGACTTCCGTTGCTCCTAAAGTAGTTACATTGTCCAAGTAATTCTACAACTATGCATAAAATGTTAATGTCTACTTATCTTGTCATTTGCTGACATGATGAGCTGGACTTTGGCATTACTCATTGAGTAATGCTTTTTTTGTGAGATCTGTGTCTGTCAATTACGCCCTCTTTAAACAATGTATGGCCAGGTGTGATGTGAAAGAAGGCAGGGTTTGAACGCTCAAGGTGTATTTTTTCATTCTTCTCACAACTACTTCTGTCATTTTTTGCATTTTGAAAATCCATGAATGTCTGTCTGTCTGAGAAACTGTCCGAAAGTGTGCGCCATTTACCCCTTTTGTGCTTTTTCGTCACATTTCACCCCTCATCCAGCCTTGACATGTTGCAATTAGGAACAGGAATAAACATTTTAGACGTGCTCGGATGACACTGACATGTCGTACGAACTAGTTTGTTTGAATAGTAATGGGCTATTAAAACTGGCTTGGCAACCAGGTTGTAATGTGACACTTCTCTGCTTTGATATGAACACGTGAATGAAGGAAATAAAGAAAATAGTCTTTGCATATTCTTTGCAGCGCAATACTTTAAAGCCAAGTAAACACCACATCACTGAATAGTTGTTGCTTCCTTAAAGGAAACCTGCAGGGTAATAACTCAGATTTTACTTTTGTATCTACAGCCATTGGTTCTATTGGTTTTAGACAACACGTTCTCATCCCAACTCGTCACATACTGACACTTTGACACCTCGCGCCGATTTTTGGTTGCAGGAAACACATGCTCAGTGTTGTGAATTAAACAAAACACTTACATAGATTTAGGCAACAAAACCACTTAGTTAGGTTTAGGAAAAAGCAACATAGTTGGGCTTAAAATTAGTACATTTTTACAGTAAATTAACAGCTGACTGTAAGGTGAAACGTAAGGCACAGGACACGAACAGCGGTCTCCTGGATGAAAGCCTTGTGTTGTTGGACCCATCCACCACCGCTCCCATCTGCCCTGTGTGTGTCTTGCACTCTTTAAACTACGTCACCACAGCATTTTCCATGTGCTTTTACTGTTGCCGCTGATGGGTTTACATTGTAGTTAATGAAAAGTCTGGTGCGTCTGCTACTGCCACTAAAGGGGGGTACTATTAACATGAGTCGTCAGGTGATGACTGATTATCTACACCATTTATTTGGTATAACAAAAAGCAAGCACACATTTACTGTATGTGTTCGCACAACTATGGCAAGTAAGGTCAAAGTTTTACCAGGAAGTCGGGCTGTGAACTGTGATGGATGTTTACAACAGAAGTTTTGGTAATAACTTTACTGTTGTCCTTTGTTTGTTCTGCAAAATAAATTCTAACCTGCAGGTTTGACTGCTTATGTTTGTTGCTCCGTTGGACCTATTCTTAGCTCTACTTTAAAGACACCACCATCTAACTAAATCCTAGTTTTCCGAGAAACCAATTTGTCCAGCCCGTTCTCGTTCCCAGGGCATCAAATACCGACGCTCCCGGCTGCTGGTGTTCGATACCGCCGCCCATGGCACCTTTAGCGGTGGTACGAGATGCACTGGGCTTTCCATTAACTACAACGTAAACCCAACTGCCGCAAGAGTAAACGCTCAGAGGAAGTGTTGTGGTGATGTAGTTTAAAGTGTGAAAAAGACACACAGAGCGGGAGGGAGGGGAGGTGGATCGGTCCAACAAACACAAGACTTTCATCCATGACACCGCTGTTCACGTCCCATGCGTTACATTTCACTTTACAATAAGCTGTTTGTTCATGTCCCGTGTTCACAATGTCAAGTAACATTTTCACTGTACAAACATATTCATTTTAAGTCCAACCATGTTGTTTTTTCCTAAACCTAACCAAGTGGTTTTGTTGCCTAATCCCAAACAAGTGTTTTTGTTTAATCCACAACATTAAGCATGAGTTTACTGCGACCAAAAAGTGACGCCAAGGGATCTGAGAAAGCATCAGTATGCGAAAAGTTGGGATGAGAACGTGTTGATTTGTCTGACTGATTTAGGTGATTAATTGATGACTAGTTATTTTCCATATCAGGCAGGGGTTTGTTAAATAATAACAGTTTTATCACTAGCTGTTTGATAGTGAAAATGTTTATGTCACACACTTTAATTCTCAAACATTATTTTTCCAGCCCCTCCCTCCTACCTGCTGGCTGTGAACTCAGCATGTGATTGGTCCCATGGTCCCAGAGCTTTAACACGAACGGTCCACACCTCGCACCCTCAGGGTTGCAGCTGCCCCCCCTCCTCCTCCATTCCGTATGGCAGTCACTATGGCGACAGTTGTAACTCTGGTGATTAATGCCCCAGGAAATGAAAGTGTTGCCAGGGACGATGTGGGAACATTGTAACTTCCTGTGTTCCGCGGGGGCTGGAATGCTTTGGTGTCCGACATCGAGCCTTTAGCTAATTAGCTAAATCAGCTCGCTGGGGCTTAATTAGAAGCAGCTCGCAGACACACCCGTGTCCAGGGGCTCTTTAATTACCCTCAGGTTCATTAGGAGAGAAGGGCCTACAGCTCTAATTAACTGGCTCTGTGCACCTATAAGGTGTGTGTGTGTGCTTTTGTTATGTGTGTATGAACGCGTGTTTGTCACCCATATGATACTAAAATGAAAAGACTCACTAAACTGTGCTGCAAATACGGTAAGCGGATCACAGAGTAGTAGAGAGAGAGTAGTGAAAGACAGGGTAGATAACTGGATAAGAGATAGTGATAGAGATTTCTGCAGCCAGTGAGTGACAGCTTTGTAGAGCAGTAGAAAGGGGATGGAGAGGCAGAGTGAAGGAGTGTAACAGAGTGTGTGAGAGGAAGTGATGAAGATGGAAGGAGAGAGATGGTGCCAGTCTTGTGTAAAGGAGGAGTGTGTTATCTGTCCTTTCATGGCGGTTGTCAGCCGGAGAGGCCAAATGCCTTCATGTTGTCTCACCATATACTAACAGCAGTAATTGGAGAGACAGGGTGATGGAGTGACGACACACTCGCACTACAGTGCACGACATTATACAAGCAGAGAGATGCAAAAGCATCTGTACACATAATCTGTTTCTGATTGCAAAATATACACTTGATAAAAAACAACTACACTTTAAAGGAGTGGAATTGCTTATCTTACAACAGATCATCGAGAATAGTCCCTTTTCACAATGAACATTTAGACTTGTTATAGTAGGAAAAGCACAGGTGTTAGCGATAACATTTACAATGTCTCTGCTCTATTCAACGTATCCTCATCAATGTTTCGTTTGATATCTTACAACAAGTTTTTCCTCATTTTTCTTGCGTCAATTTTTGCTCAAGTCTTTTCAAAAATAAACTTCCATCTTCACCAAAAACAACTTTGTTAGGTTTTGGCAAGAAAACCACTTAGTTAGGTTTTGGAAACAAAACTACTTAGTTAGGTTTTGGAAACAAAACCACTAAGTTATGTTTTGGAAACAAAACTACTTAGTTAGGTTTTGGAAACAAAAACAAAACAAAGATCGTAGTTAAGTTATGCCAAACCGGAAGTGGTTACATGACACCGGACGTGGCGTAACTTAATTATGGAAGTTACGTGACAAAAAACACTTAGTAAGGTTAGGAAAAAGTTTGTTGTTTGGGTTAAAATAACACTGGAAGTGGCGTAACATAAGCATGGAAGTTACGTGACAAATAAATCAACACTGACTTCTGGTTTCACATGGGACAGCCTGGTGTTTTTGACCCACCTATCCACCCTGACCTCCCCCCTTTGCGGCGTTGGCTGCTCTTTATACTTCCTGGTTCACAATTACATGGATTACATACAAACTGATTTTGTGAGATATATACAAATTACAGTGGATTACTTTTCGTAGGTATAGCTACGAACGGTGTATGAGAACAGCCTGCTCTATTCAAGTGTCCCAGTAAGTCATGACAGTGTGACAATGAGCCAGCATGCACAATACCAGGAGCCTGAAACTGGAGCAGCTAAATGGAATTCAGCCATCATTAATTTTATTATTTAAACCTGTACTTTTACTGTGAGATGTCAAAATGTCTTGTGTGAAAAAGGCATAGGGTCTCCAGTTGTCGAGAATACAATTTACAAGCAAGCTAAACTGGGCTAGGCAGAAGGTTACTTTAGTCAATCAAAAACATTGCGGCAACTGCCCTCCTCAATAGACATTTCTCACGGCAGACATTTTGGCATGTCATAGCAGGAAAAGCACAGGTGTTAATAATAACATATATGAGTGCATACCATAGTTCTAGGGTGCTGGTGTTGTACATGCTGGCTCACTGTCATGCCACACTGGGGCTTTTAATGGAACGGAGCTATCATTAACGAAATTGGTATCATCTGCTTTCCCAGCTACAAATCAAACCAAAATTAGCGCGTATATGCAGGTTAAACACAGAAAAACCCACTAAAATAGAAGATAGACTCCTTTCCCATTGACAGTCATGGATGTATAAGTTGCCAGTAGACGAGTATGCCATAGCTCTCCGACATGCTTTGAATTGGAGGGGTGTTCAGTCGGTTGCAATCTGCAACCTCACCGCTAGATGCCACTAAATCCTACACACTACTTTACTAATCTAAACTTATCATGGATTTGATCAATTATTTCTCCTCAAATCTCTGTTTAACCTCTTAAACAGAGGCAGCTATTCGGTGTTTCAGAGGTTGTAGCAGGCTCAGTTTTAAGGGTAGAGTCGAGATACTGTAATCATATGAAACTAGAAAAGGGGTTAAACAGTTTATTGAAGGCCTTGATGTCAGTGTCTTGAGGATATGTTGCTTGACTCCTAGTAACTATCAATTCTACACTGTGGTAGGTGGCTAAATGGAAAATGCACGACTGTATTTATTGGCCGAGGTATTAACAGTAACCAAGGGCGTGTGTGGCTTTGGAGGATCCTCATCCTCAACAACTAGTGGTATTTGGTCCACTGTTGATCCTTTGCACTCCAGATTTAGCCACAAACATAGATAAATGCATTACTTCCATGTCCCGCTATCGTCTCCTGACAGTAACCTCCAGCAGAGGAAGCATATTTATCTATTTATTGATGAATTGACAATTGTTGAAAGAAACACTTTTTTGTTGTGAGCTTGGGTCACTAATGGAATACAGTGTAAATACAGTAGTGTTTTTTTTTAGTGCTGGGTGATAATTTCAACATCATATTGTTTGCCACAGTGTTGTGTGTGTATAATGTATCCATGTCTTTTTGTGATCTTCAAAAAGTGCTGTGCCATACTATGTCAGGCCAGCGTGAGACGAGCTTGGTATGGATTCATTGATTGACAAGATGACTGGAAGCTGCCACGCTTGAAACATTGAGTTGGTTCAGTCGATTTGTCCTTGGCTGACAGAGAGGACTGTGATGACACACAGAACGGGCACGCTATCAAAACACAGAGTCAGGGTAATAGAGTACAGCAACACACAGAGAGAGGGATGGGAATGCATACATGGCAGGGAGAGGTCAGAGGTTTGATGATGATGATGATTGTGATAATGGTGATGATGGTGAAAGTTCACTGTTTCTGCATTCAGTTAAATTTATTCAGTCATGGTTGGCCAATGATATCC
>CAKALU010061218.1:0-23543 GCA_916700995.1 Hozukius guyotensis
AGTCAGCACACTGACACACTGACAGCTGTTGTTGCCTGTTGGGCTGCAGTTTGCCATGTTATGATTTGAGCATATTTTTTTATGCTAAATGCAGTATCTGTGAGGGTTTCTGGACAATATTTGTCATTGTTTTGTGTTGTTAATTCATTTCCAGTAATAAATATATGCATAATTTGCATAAAGCAAGCATATCATTATTATAAGGTACATTTTGAACAGATAAAAAATCGGATTCATTTGCAATTAATCGCGATTATCTAAGATATTTTAATCGATTGACAGCCTTATTATAAACTATTAACCTCTTAACAGTCCAACAGCCTCTCGGTGGGCCCGGATGCTTTTTTTTTGTCTTTCGGAGGTTGTCGCAGGCTCAGTCTAGAGTGGAGATCCTGGTATCATACACATCACCAACCATGTCATGTTAGCTTGTCGGGAAGAACGCTAAATAACGCTCCAAAGTTGCGCTCAATTTTGATGAAGAAAAACTGGCATGGCCATTTTCAAAGGGGTCCCTTGACCTCTGACCTCAAGATATGTGAATGAAAACTATTTCTTATTAGATAAAACTGAGGTTTGTAGTTGAAAAAAGGGACAAAATCGCAATATATCTTATCGCAACACTCAGCATATCACAATAAGATCGTATCGTGACTTAAGGATGGTGATAATATCGTATCGTGGGTCCTCTGGTGAGTCCCTCTCCTACTAAACACCATGAATTTTACCAGAACGATTAATCTTTATTCTGCCGTGCCCCCACGCTGTAAATAATGCCGCCTGTTCTCCAATCCCTCCTTATTATCTGTACCTGTTCCATCTGGTTGAGAAGGTGTCCTATGTGGGCTCCCAGCTGTCATAAAGGTATACAATTCAACCTCCAGTATTATCACATGCTCCCTCCCGGTGGAGCCCTCAGAAAAAGGCGCAGTGGGAATTCAGCTCCCGCACCGATTTTTTGGAAGCAAACATGAAAGTGTAATGTCGCACCATTAGTCTTTTCATAATTCATGCTGGATTTAACCACCTAACATGCGCCGGCTCGACACCGCTATGTATAATGCAGACCTCAGCTGTTTTGTTGCGAGCGTGAGTGTGTGTGTGTTTTTTTTTCCCGATGACAGGTTACACAAGCAGATTTTTTTTTTTAGCAAATATGCCCTGCCTCATTCGCAGAAACATTTCCATTCTGGAGCCCTTTTTTGTTTCAGCTTATCTGTTGTACCAGAATAGCCATTTGCTTCACTACATACTCCAGTTAATTCACTCGCTGTAGTAAACAGAGATGGGAACACTCAACCTCATTGTCCCCGGAGCTTTGCTGAGGTTGTGCAGCTTTGAGATCTGTCCTAATTATATTATAAGGGCCTCTTGTTTTCTCTGTAGTTGGCTGCTGTTTCTAGTCATCATCAGTCAGTGGCAGTGTGTGGGAGGCCTCCACACACTACAGTACACAGGGGACAAGTGCGGGTAATGAATAAAGATAGCGCACTATATTTCATATATGGGGTGGAAAGATTACTAAAACATCCGAGCCACAAGTGCAGCCGCGCTCCAATCTAAGCCAGACCTGTTCGATCTTTTTCAGGAAATGCACAAATTAAATGATTCTTCCACAGTATTTCAACTTTTTTTTTACTCTTGCCTTATGTGGTTTTCCCTACTTCATTTCTTTTCTCAGCTCCGGTGTTCGACTATGAAGACATCCCCTCTCCGCTGAGTGAGTCGGAGAGCACCATCACTGTGCTGCTGCGCCCTGCGCTGGCGAGAGGGGCTCCAGTCAGGTACAACTAATACACTGTGTTCACTCCTATGCCAGCCTTCATTCAGCCGCTCCTTCACACTGTGATATTTATAGCCGCAGTCAAAAAAGAGCTCTCGTACAGCAGCGGAAAAGACTTCTCTCTAGGCTTGTAAGCATAGCAGATACCATTTTAAGTGGAGTGTATGAAGAGCCAGAGAGGTTTTCTATTAACGTTGTGTACAGAATGTTTCAAATTGATTATCAGGGATCTATTCAGCTTGAGCTAGTACTGAAATAACGACCAAAAGAACATAAATATGGCTCTCTCTCTCTCTATCCGGAAACCTGACTCACCGTGTCAGACAGTTTTGGAATGACACCACATGCCAACCAATCACATGTTGGCTGGTTGACAGCGGCGTCACTGTAATGAGGAATCAGGGCTGAGAAAAATGGAAGCACTACAGTCGGCTTTGAGAAATAAATGTTGGGTGGCATGTGATGCTCTGTCAAAGAAAAACAGTATAGTATTGGATTTTTTAATGATATTTTGCATTTTGATTTCGTAATCTATAATGTATGGTGTCCTGGTAGTAAATATGACAGGACATAAACATGAACACACCAATAAAAATGATCTACCGGGCAGTGTTGTAGTACTCGAGATCGGTCTCAAGACCACTTTAAGAAGGTCTCGTCTTGGAATCGACCGTATTTTTTACTCTGTCTTGTCTCGGTCTCGAGGCCCAGACACCCCAACCCGACATCAAAGAACTAACGGTGACTCACGTCGTCTTTGTCTTGGCCAAAAAGTTGCACTCAAACACACCGCAAAGACTACAGCCGACGGCCTGTTAGCACGTATATTCTGCGCCTGCGTGAGATGAAATAACTCTCCACACCAGCAGGCGGCGTGAGTCTGTATTCGTCTTTCAAAAAGGGAAACCAGACAACCGAGGACGGCGGATATACAATTTATTGTTACGATACGTACATGAAACAAAGCGCCGTTTGCTGACCGTCTTCACACCACTCTCACTCACCGCTTAGCTTCATTCCAGACGGCCATGTCGGTGAAATTTTCCATGTTTTGGAACGATCAGATGAAGATGGAGATGAAAAATGAGAAGAGCCTTCTGTGTTTGTCCTCTTGACTTTACCCGTTTGCTTGCTTTCCTCACGCCCCTTTTCTCTTTGCGTGCACCGATTTGTTTACACCGAACAGCCAATCTGAGTGGTTTCTCTCTCCGACGGGCTCCCGTGCCGATACAACATGCTGAATCGGCTGGAAAAACTCGAGCAGACTAGAGCCGACCGTGCGAGAAACACCGACAGACGCTCACCTACGGCCCCAAACTGTCCGTCGACCGACCGTTGTCTTGGTGTGTCAGGGCCTTCAGACAAAGAGAACTCAGGATTGTATTTCAAGACCGGTCAAGACCACAACTATGGGGTTATCACTAAATTGCCTGTGCATTGACTGATTTATTTGTTAACATCCTTACTGTGATTGCTGCTAGAAAACAATGGAAAATTCCCACACATAAAATTCACCTCTGTAATGCTTTTGATCATTTCATCAAGACATTTCTCCTGGTACACTTCTACACATACACATATACCGTATATATGGCACTAAAAGAGGCGAATGAAGAGAATTCATTTGTTTTCTGTGAGTGTTTTTATGGTAATGTGGATCTTTCAGATCAGTTTGAGGAGTTCCTCAGTGGTTCCACATTTTATCCTAAGTGTGTCATGCAATGTGGAACTCGCACTGGTCTGGTCTTGGTCTTGACTTGGTCTCACCCCCCTCAAAGTCTTGGTCTTGTCTCGGTTTTGATGGTCTTGACTACAACACTGCTACAGGGCTTTAGTTTACAAAAAGAAAACTATTAAAGATGCATTTCGGTAGTATATACAGTGTATTCTAATTTACATATGAAATTAGTTTTATTATTCTCCATGTTGGAAAAGCTTTTGGAATTTGCTTTGATATTTGGCATCAAATAGAAGCACAATACCAGCTGCGATTGTGTTGTTTTCTTTTCAACTTCTCATTCTCTTTTTAAAATAAAAAGATAAGATGAGCCTTTACTGATCCCCAGAGGGGGAAATTCAGGTGTTACAGCCGCACAAAGGCAGAATAAGTACAAATAAATAGAGGAGTAAAAATAATAATAATAATTGTAGTTGCTTCCATAAATACAAAACATAATCATGCACACAGCTCTGTGTTTTCTCCCTCAGAGGAACGGGCACCATTAGAAGTGTTGAATCGCTATTTAAAGGGGGAAATTGTGGCTTTGTGTATCTCGGAACTTGGCCGTCATTCCTGTCATTAATTAGTATATTGTCACTTGCCAAGTTAATTGCTGAGATCTGGAAATGTGGTGTGACACTGCTGAAAAAACACGGAGAAACACAAGCAATCAGACAATCAGACAATCAGACAGGTTGTAAAATAGGGTTTATTTATACGTTAGCCAGAAAAAAAGGACACATGGTAAATGTATTGCTCAAACTGTCTGTTGTGAACTTCCATCACAGTCTACAGACTGGCTTCCTGTCTAAAGCTGCAACTAAAGACTATTTGATGTTGATTATTGCTTTGATTAATCGATTATTAATCGCACATAAAGTGTTTAGTTTTTCAAGGTTTTATTCTATTTGCCCTTCGTTTAAATGTATTGCTTTTTTGTAAAGCACTTTTAGCTCCATCTCTTGAATGAAAAGTGCTCTAAAAATCACGTTTATTATTATTATTATAATATTTGATTAGATATTGTATATAAGTGAGTTTCTGTTGTGAAGAAATTAAGGATTCACTCTAGACTTTTCTCTGACTAATCTCATGAAATATTCCCCAAAAACGCCATAACTTTACTCCAGTGTCTTTCCGACTGTATTTCAGCTAATTAGCGTTAGCTCAATTTGCCGCCTCTGGCTGATTTTTGTCCGTTTTGAGGGACAATCGCACGACTACAGGTTCCAATTCAAAAACAGAAATAACTTCCATCTGTTTTCCTGGCTATATTGATCCATCACAAAATGGAGATGAAAAAAGACGGAAGGTATTTCTGTCAGTTACGTTTGTTTTTAAATTGGAACCTGTAATCGTGTTTGCATCTGCACTTTTCTCCGCTGTATTAAGCCTTGGACACACCAGGAATGTCAGGAGCGCGTGGCGGCTTCGTTAGAGCAGCCACACAGCCAGAGCAGTGACTTGGAGAGCTCTATGAATTGATAAAGTACGGGGTTTAAAACCAACACTTCCTGCTTTCATTTCGAAATAAAAGCCCTCAAGCGTTTTTTCTGTAGACAGAATTCCTTCATTTGTTAACACGAGGCTTTTACTCTGAAATATGTGCCAGACAGTGTTCTAGAACATGCAGTGACTTGGAGAGCTCCATGAATGAATATAGTACGAAGTTTTAATTGTGGATTATTACTATTATTTACAAATTACCACACTTTCTTAACCTTTCTCTCTCTAAAATAAATATAAATGATATTTACAATGAAATTAAATGGCCATTAAAAGGCAAACTCTATGTAGAAAGAAAGGGCTGACAGCAGCAGCAGCTGCAGCAGCAGAAACGCAGAGGACACGCAGCTGAAATGCAGCTGGTGTGAACGCCCGACGCGTGAATCACGCAGCCACCAAACGCTCTTGACGTTCCTGCTGTGTCTCAGGCTTTAGTCTCTACCTCCGCCACTTTTCAAATGTTTACTCCAGAGACGAAGGAGATGGCGTCATTTCCTGTTATTCGTCACGTGAGCTACACAAGTCGCGACATTGGCTGGCTTACTGCCCCCATCTTAAGAGACGTTACCACAACATTGACCCAACTAATCAATGATGAAATTTGTTGCCAAGTACTTTTATAACCAATTTGATTAGATTTAATCGATTAATTGTTGCAGCCCTATTCCTGTTATATAATAAAGATTGGATATTAAATGACTGTATAGTATGATGCCAGTTTTTTCTTCAAGAGTACTAATCTCCACTCTGTCCTCCTCCAGTGCCTACCAGGTGGTGGTGGTGGAAGAGGACGGTTCCCGCCAGAAGAGGAGGAGAGAGCTGGGCGCGGTCGACTGTTTCCCCACACCGAACACCTACGGCGAGGCGCAGGCCAAAGGGACCCCGCATTACCACACGGCCGAGCTGGCTCCAAGCAGTCTGCCCGAGGCCACGCCCTTCACCGTGGGCGACAACCACACCTACAACGGCTACTGGAACAGCCCTCTAGACCCCACCAAAAACTACCTCATCTACTTTCAGGCCACCAGCAACTTCAGAGGGGTAAGAACTGTTAAGATGGCCTCACAAAGGCCTTTTGCTTCCGGAGCTCAGACGCGATACTTTTATGTTCTCGCAACCTTGAGAGTCAATTTAGATTAGTAAATGAGGTGAGGTATATGTTGTGCATTCGTAGGATGGCTTTGGGTTCATTGTTTCCTGGTGAATCTTGTTAATGTTCACAATGAAAACCCTCAAAAACACCACACGAGTGAATAGCAACAGCTTTAGAAGATAATTACAATGTGTACTCTACCGTTTTTTGTCCAGTTGTCACATTCGCTTCATATTCAAGCTCTTTAAAAACTTTTTAAAAAATCTTTTTTTTTTTTTTTTTGCTGCGGGGAAAATCAAACAACCGCCTCCCAGGCTTAAAACGATCTGAAAGAAGGAACTCCCTTAGCAATTGGAAAAGTGACTGAAGCATGAATAAGAAATGCGCTGGCCGGTGTGCACAGAAGCAGTGAAAGCAAATGCTGTTTAAATCATTAGGACCATATGGAGCTTATGTGCGCCCGCCTGGCTGCAGCTTCTCATCTAGATATCAGCATCTGATTCCTCCAGCAGACACTTTTTTTCCCTCTGGGTGCTGCGAGGCGGGCCTCCAGAGAGCCAGGGAGACCACAGTCAGCCTCTAGGTTCCAGGTCAGGGACTTAAGATCTCCCCCTCCCCCTGTGATCTGACATCAGCACTGAGCTTTATCCATCATGGACCACCGTTTGTGATGATCGTCCCTCAAGACCAAATTAAGAGCCGTGTTGACACAGCAGCTCTGAGAGCACAAACCAGCCGACACAACAAACTGAACATTATAATTCATGTTTTCATTTTTGGTCCTGCAAACATTCTCATCTCCAATCTATTTTCTAAAGTATAGCTGTGTTTCAGGAGAGATGGGGCACGCGCGGGGAGATAGAAACATCATATTATTTTGACAATTACGCTGGATAAATTAGATGTACGAGGCTTACTATGGGGCCGCCATTGAATTGAAATAGTAATTGCTTTGGCAGACGTGCCTTCAGTGGGGCTTGAAAGATGCACAATTTGGTGATTGAAACACATGAGCGGGAAAACAAAACACACTTTTACAAGTATTTTTTTTTTCTCCCCCATCAAGTCTGAAGGAGTCGATATCAAGATTGCTGCTATCTGTTACACTAGAAATGAAAATACCAGCATGCTGATATTTCATTTTCGTACCCTCTGCTTGCGTTTATCTTTACTCATCACCTGGGATTGTCTGTCACTCATCCCGGTTTTTCACTTACTGGATACACTGTTGGGTCTGTTTTGGATGCAGACCCAGATTCGCTAAGCTAACAGACCTTTTATTGCATCTTTTATCTGTCCTTGTCTTTCTTTTATTAGCAAAGAGTAATGTACAAAAACTTCAGGTTGCAGGCTTTTTCTTTCTTTTTAGACAGTGCTGTTCACCGCTTTCACTGTTTTAAATTGCAAATGTAGCTGGTAGCAGTTTATATCAGCTATAGCTAATTAACGTTAACTCTAGGACCGCCAGGCTCTTTAGGGGTACTATTTTCTCTAAATCCTACACCCAAGAGCGCCTGTATCCTTGGCGCTGATGGGCCATTAACGCCTCATCAGTCTCCATCTCTTTAGCGCCTTGTGACGACTCAGGCTGTGCTGCTGTGTTTCCACCTCGATAGCGCAGCAATGACATCATTCGACACATTGCATGCATTGTTTCTGCAAGTTATTATTAATACTAATTTGAATGTCAACATAATGAATGAAGCTTCAAACTATTCAGTGCAGCCCTAAATATCTGTAGAGTGCACATAGTGAACTTTTATAGTTAGAAAGTGTGATTATTTCCCCATTCTTTTATGATATTTGACACTTATAAAATGACAAATACTGTGGGTACATATCTTAGTGTGATTGTAAATGACTTTTTGTGTGATTATTGTGTGATTATTATTATTATTATATATTATGTGTGGGCGCACATAATGTTATTATTATGTGATTATTATGTGAGTGAATATCGGCGTGCAAATTAGTTCCTATGTCCAATTCATTGTGTCAATGCGCTTATACGGCCATCATGCAAATGCATCTATTCGGCTGCTGGAGGAGAGTGCCAACGTTAATCAGCGCTACTCCTGCCGACTAAAGGTACGGCGGACGGAACCTGCCAAAATAAAAAATAAATTAATAAATAAATAAATTACTTAATTTTCCCTTTTATTTATTTGTTTCTTTTTATTATTATTTTTTAAATAAAAAATACAGACAAAAATGAATAAATACATATAAAAATAAATACAGAAATAAATAAAATAGAAAATTAAACAGTAGAGTAAATAAATAGGGGAATTAATACAAAGATAAATAAATAAAGAAGCTAATTAAAACAGAAACATCAATGTATGTCACATTTTATCAGTTAATTAATGGCTGCAGTTATTTTTTATATTTTTTGCTACATTTAATGACATATTTATTCACTTATCGAGTCATTTATATATTCATTTATTTTTTTTTATTTTGGCAGGTTCCGTCCTCCATATAAAGGGGGCTTTTGTCGTGAAAAAACACCAAAAAATAACATCTATTTGGTTTTCTAAATGTTATTCTATCATTATAATTATATGGGTGTGTTGAATTGGTATTTTGGAAAAGTCAGGGCAGGAGGGCAACATATCGTACACAATGACGGAATAATTAAAATTTTGGAACCACAATGTTAAATTGGCGTGGGTTATGGCGGTTTTAGTGTGACTTCTGCATGAAAGTTACTTGCTAAAAGTGACTAAAATGACTATTGTTGAGGTTTCTACAAGTCCGTGTCTGTACTCAAGGCACACTGAAAGATATCGCTCGTAGTGAGTTGTCACCCGACTCTGCACTTTCACTCAGCTCTACAAAGTGTTTTAGCATCTTTAAGCTCTGTTTTGGTTCAGTCTAGCTGCTCTTATCAACCCTGTTTACAGGAGCAGGCAACTGATTTCAATGGAAAAACTCTGATAAACTCACTGTGCTGTACCTGCTCCGCACAAAAAAATAAAGGTTTGTAACAAGCTTGTAAAGATAATTGAGCATTTATCAGCTTAAGAGAGATATTTACCTGAGGAGTTGCTGGAAACCAAAAAATAGAGCTAAAAAGGAGAGTGAATATTGGACTTAAATTCTGTCATGTGGCCAGACACTCGACTGCATATGACTGTTAATGTTGCTCCGTGTGTGCTGGATGTTTAAATGCACAACAGGTGATGATGGTACTGTATGTAGATGCTGTGTTGTCAGCTTGTTCCGCTGTTCCCAAGTGGCCAAAAAATAAGCTTATCAACTCACTTGTTCTGAAAAAGAAGGTGTGTTGATACATTTAATCAACATTTCATGACATCTTATTTCCAGGCTATAGAACAAGATTGTGAACATTAACTAGGCTGCCTCTCAAATCCGTACTGTTTATGTACACTAAGACAATGAAACGTGATTACATATCTCAACTGAATTTTTGTTAATTATAACTTTATTTACTTACAAACCTTTGAGCACTAAACCTCAATGGATTCTGTAAGAGATTAGAAAGGATTCAGATTCGATAAGCGGAGCCAATGCTGAAATCAAATTCAATAAAATTGCTATAGTTGGATGGGGGGGGCTTCAGTAGACTGTAAATCCCTCTTCTTAACAAGATCGGAGGCTCGGTTTCATTAAATTCCTACTTTGACGAGCGCCGGTGTCGCTTCCAAAAGTCAAAAGCCCACCTTGACAGAGGACGGGATGACACATGACATACTACCTGCCGCTGCTTTAATAACCCCTGGGTGGGGGGTAATTATGACTTATCTGTCACTGTAAGAGATGAGAACCCACTTGAAACAGATTTCCAATTAAAAAAGCTAATTTGGCAACCGTTTTAGGTGAAAGGTTTTTGACTCCAATCTCAGAGCGCAGATTAGCATAATTGCCCATAAAGGCTGATTGAACTTCCTTAAATCTTAATTTGGTAACATGCCCCTCTATCTCCTGGATAGAGGTGGCTGTTTTGGGGTGGAAGATTGAGCCAATCAGTGGACCCGGGTGAGAGACCTCACATGTTGAAGAGGAGCAGAGGTCTCTCGTACTACAAGGAGATGTCATCCACTCTGAATTTTCAATTATTTCCCTCCGCGTAGCAAAGGTCTGGGTGACTTTGACACACTCGGCCGCCCTTGTTGCAGGCTTTAGACAAGGTTGTGGATTTCGACAGACTGACTCATAATTAAATTGCTCTGTGGTTGTACTTTCCTGCTAATCATTGTGTCTTCGTGGTTCCAAGCCAAATGAATTAACTCAGCCCCTTTTTCTTTTTTTTTTTACCCACAGGAGACCAGAATAAACTGCATTCGGATTGCTCGCAAAGGTAACACTTGCTTTCCTTTTCAATTTTCGAAGTAGAACATTTTCACGTCAATAAGTCATTATCACATTAATTATGATATAGCATATCTTAAACATGGCAATTACCAACGCTGTCTGCTGTCTGTCTCTCTTTTGTGCCTTTTTTATATTGTGCTTGGATTGCTGTGTTGCTTTACAGCACGCAGAGAGGTGGTTTACAGCACAAAACAAGATGGTGGGGATCTTCTATTAGTGCAGGTGAAGCCTCAACTGTATGGCTATTGCAAATATCATAGGAAGTTATAGAGTAGTTATATATATATATATATATATATATATATATCAATGAAAGAAATGCTGAATGAGAAGTTGCACTGAGTTACAGAAGCTAGTGGAACAGTGGCGAGCTAGCCCGGAGGTTTCTGGTACTATTATATATATGGCATTTTGAGTGTATTAGCATTCTTGCTTTCCTTTTCCGTGCAGGATTTATTGTTAACAATTCATTCACATACTGGAGGTGTAATACAGCAGGCTGTTCTCATACACCTTTCCTAGCTATACCTATAAAAAGTAATGCACTATAATTTGTATATAACTTACGAAATCTATTCGGTTGTAATCCACATAATTGTGATCCAGGAAGTATAAAGAGCGACAAATGCCGCGTAGGGAGGAGGTCAGGTTGGATGGGTGGGTAAAAAATGCCGGACTTTCGCCCAGGAAACATTCGTGTCTCGTGTGAAACCAGAACTTGTGTGGTGTCGCACAACTTCCGTACTTAAGAAACGCCACTTCCGTAGTTATTTGAACCCAAATCTCGATCTTTTCCTAAACCTAAGTAAGTTGTTTTCCTGTGAGGACAGATTTTGAAAAGACTGTATGCACGTAACAAGTAGAGCTGCAACGATTATTCGATTAGTTGTCGACTATTAGATTAATCACAAACTATTTTGGGGACGGCTGTGGCTTAGAGGTAGAGCGGGTCGCCCACCAATCGAAAGATCGGCGGTTCCACATGTCGAAGAGCAAGATACTTGACCCCAAATTGCTCACAAAGGCTGTGCCATCGGTGTGTGAATGAGTATTTAGCATGTAGACGTGTAGTGTAAAGCGCTTTGAGTGGTCGGAAGACTAGAAAGGCGCTAAATAAATGCAAGTCAATTTACCATTTACCATACACGATAGTCGATTAATCGGTTTGAGTCATTTTTTTAAGAAAAAAAAAGTCTCAATTCTCTGATTTCAGCTTCTTAAATGTGAATATTTTCTGGTTTCTGTACTCCTCTATGACAGTAAACTGATGATCTTTGAGTTGTGGACAAAACAAGACATCTGGGACGTTATCTTGGGCTTTGGGAAACACTGATCGATGTTTCTCTCACCATTTTCTGACATTTTATAGACCAAACAACTAATCGATTAATCGAAAATCTAGTCAACTTATTAGTTGCAGCCCTAGTAATGAGCGGAAATGTGTCGTCCATATTAAAGCCCACCAACTTTAAAGGTTGATAAATATTAATATTTCACTCATCAGCTTCGTTTTTGAAATATGGGATCGCTGGCTTCTTAATGACAGCTTTACAACTGTGGTCCTTGGGCAAATACATTAGCAGTCAGACAGGTTTTTAACAAGCCCCTGGTTGAAGCCTTTTATCGGAACCATTTACTCTGAGGTGAAAATGAATTTGAACGTTACACTTATCATCTTAACTCAGTTGTAATTGTAAGCTTTGTGTTATATATCTCGCAGAGCTGCTTTGTGGTTGCAGTATATCCTGCTGTATTTTTTAGTGACATGGATTGGAAGATCATAATGGATCATAATGATGATAATAAAATAATGAGGTTATATTGGGGACTTGTTTAAAGTCTGTCTGCTCATGTGGTTGCCCCATGGACTCCTTTTGTTAAATGGTGTCTTGCAGTGTCGTATCCCCATGTCTCAGCAATTAAGCTGCTGAAGAAAATGTGTCATTATCTATTGTTAACGAGGGTTTGAAAATAAGAAGCAGGTTATATTAAATTGTATTCTGAAAAATGCTACCGTAGTACCGGGGTGAGACAGAGGCCACAGATTTCCTGGATAACATAATGTTGAATATGAGCATTTGTGATTCTCTAGATTAGTGGTTGCGCCAAAGATCACAGGGTGCACCAGGGTTTGCTGCTTGATTCTGCTGTGAGGTTGTCAAAATTAGATTTGCTAATGTACTAAAATCATTGTAACACACTACCTGGCTAATTTATACAAAAGTCTGTAGATAAAACGATTTAAAAATATCTATTTTTTGCAACTTTGTAGCAAAATCTAACAAAAATGTTTGCTTCAATACATATCTTTTGGCGTTTAGCCTTTCAAACACAACATATTCACATGTGCTCTCCAGCTTGATGCACACAAAGGGAAGCCAGTCAAGCAGCAATTTAACAACACCACAAATTACATTTAACTTTTTTGACTCTAACACTATTATAGTAAATTAATTAAGTTGTTTACAAAAAAAGATCGTTTTTTTGATCATCTGTTCAAAATGTACCTTAAAGGGAGATTTGTCAAGTATTTAATACTCTTATCAACATGGGAGTGGACAAATATGCAGCTTTATGCAAATGTATATATATATATTTATTACTGAAAATCAATTAACAACACAAAACAGTGACAAATATTGTCCATAAACCCTCACAGGTACTGCATTTAGCATCAAAAATATGCTCAAATCACAACATGGCAAACTGCAGCCCAACAGACAACAGCTGTCAGTGTGTCAGTGTGCTGACTTGACTATGACTTGCCCCAAACTGCATGTGATTATCATAAAGTGGGCATGTCTGTAAAGGGGAGACTCGTGGGTACCCATAGAACCCATTTTCATTCACATATCTTGAGGTCAGAGGTCAAGGGACCCCTTTGAAAATGGCCATGCCAGTTTTTCCTCACCAAAATTTAGCATAACTTTGGAGCGTTATTTAACCTCCTTCTCAACAAGCTAGTGTAACATGGTTATAGAAATTGCAAGATCGATAATGCATTAAAGAAATTAGTGGTGTTAAAACAAATTTGCGTTGACGCGTTATCACGTTAACTTTGACAGCCCTACTAATTTAAATTACTGAATCACTTTAATCAAATTGAAGATTTTGTTCGAGGATTTGTAATTTTTGTTTTTTGATGACGTCGGGGATGCTCAGCTTTTCTTAGATACAAGTAGGGTGGGGGCTTCAAGGAAAATAGGTTGGGAACCACTGCTCTAGGTGATCATAACCACTGTAGGATATTTCTGCGGTTCCAGTGGTTTCCACTATGTGGTACAGGGTGCATGTCAGAGTCTTCGACAGTTATCCTGGCTCAGGCTGCTGCTTAGGGGATTTGAGACGGACTTAGTGTTGTTCTGGGTGCCGCAGGGAGGAAGCCCCAGTGCCAATCTCCCCTCACCAGAGACACAGGAGGAAAAGGTGAAAGCAAACATGCATCCGTGTTCCCTCTCTGTTCCTCTTGAATCACTGACACTGACATTTTGGCAAACCCCTCTTGGGCTCGAATGGCTTTGAAATCCAGAATGCAGCAACGTATCCTTTTTCTTTTCTTTTCTTTTTTCTCCCTGAGAGAGGAAGCGACCAGGAGTGTTTGCTTGAGAGACAGACACAGATAGACGGCTCTCAGTTCAAACAATAGGGGAGAGGGAGAGAGACAGAGGGTGAAATGAAGTTGTTCCCCTCCTTCCTCCCTGCTGAATTACGTCTGAAGTTTGTAGTGCTCTTGAGAAAGGTGGCAGTTAAATTGGATTCCTCTCCCTGAACTCTTTCTTATCTGAAGTGCGATGACATCAAAGAATCCTGTACTATTGTCTGCCGGCGTGTCACCTAAGTGGAGGAGATGGGTTGCAGGTGTATTTATAGGAGCCATTTTTTTTTTGCTGTAGTTGTGCATATATATGGCTGTGGCAAGGCAGGCCCAGAGGACATGCTGATGTTACTCCAGAGGTGCCACAGAAGTCCCGTTAAGACCGTTCCTGGCTGCTTTTCATTTCCTCTCACCAGCTTCCCACACACAGATGCTGCCAGCTGTGTTCACCGGGAGCACCTGGCCCAATCCACCGCAGTGGTGGGCGAGTGCGTTTTTTTTTTTTCTCTCCACGCCACCCGGGCACTTTTCTTTGTGTTTCTGTTCTCAGATGAAATATAGCCAACATTAGCTTGACACTAAAAAAACAGTGAGAACATGTGCATTACAAATCAAATCGTCTTGAATGATTCGCCACAAGAGGAGGCTTTTATTCATGTCAGCTCAGCCGGTAGAAAGGCATCAAATTCACATTTAGCCTTTTGCAGGCTTTTGAAAATGTTGCTTAAAATCGGTGTGACAGTTGAATGAAGTGGCCCAGACCTTTATTTGAAACGGGCTTATATTAGATGAGTGGGTTTCAAATAGAAAAATGTGACTCACATTTTGGTAAATTGTTTTCTGATCCGCCCCCATTTTAATTTTTTGTCGATGCCGTTTGTTGTTAATTCAAAGTCAACACATCCTCCATTTTTACCTGTCGTCTTGACGGATTTAGTAGGACTGTACTGGATGTCTTTTTTTTTTTTACATTCAAAGCTTCTTTTGAGGTTTTAGCTTCGGATAACTGTCATATTTTATAACGTCATCATCCTAAAAAAACAAACAATCCTCGAACAAAGGATTTTATTTAGTCAACTTTTTTAAATGAACATGACTCATCAGTGCATTCCTCTCTTTGTGTGCGGCAAGCAGGAGAGAAAACAGTTTTTTGACCGCAGTGGATATGTTGTTTTTGAAAGGCTAAACGCCAACAAGTATGGATAAAAGCAGAATATTTAGTTAGATTAAAACATGTTGGGAAATTATTACATCTATCTTTTTTTCGATAAATTTTCGACTTTTGGACTTAACAACGCTCTGGAGTTATTGGAAATGTTTGGATGACACGAGCTGGAAACAATCCTACATAGCCACCACTGGAATATAATTCTACTAACCGTATAATACTAATCACTACCGAGCCAGTTTGTAACCAGTACGGAAATATCTATTACCTTCATTTCACCGGTCTCTCCTCTGCTCCACTCTGTGTGTGGAGAGGCTAAGCGAGAGCAGAGGATATTAATGATTGCATACATACATACATAAGATCCTACGAATGTCCAGCAACATGTAATTTTCCACTAATTACATTTATACAGTCTTTTCAAAATAAACTTCCATCTTCACAGGAAACAACTTGGTTAGATTTAGGCAACAAAACTACTTGGTTAGGTTTAAGAAAAGATGGTGATTTCGGTTAAGATAACTCGGAAGTGGCGTTACTTAAGTACGGACGTTACGTGACAAGTAAATCGTCGACTTCACACGGGACATGAACAGTGGTCTCCTGGGCGATTGGCCGATGTTTTTTGACCCACCCATCCACCTCGACCTCCTCCCTACACGGCGTTTGTTGTTATTTATACTTCCTGGTTCACAATTAAGTGGATTACATACAAATTGATTTAGTGGGATACAATACAAATTACAGTGCATTACTTCTCGTAGGTATAGCTATGAACGGTGTATGAGAACCTGATGATCGTGCTGTGCCGCTGCAGAATGAATATAGGGAAAACACTGATTAGTGTAACCTGATCTCTATCTGCAACTGTGCACAAATATCGGGGTTAAACAGAATGAATAGACATGCAAAAAACAATTTAAAAAATGTTGATTTAAAATTAAAAATGTCACCATTATGAATGAAGCTTCAAACTATTCTGTAGAGCCCTAGAATTTAGCAAAATGTACATTTCCACAGCCCTAACAGCACGGTTATGCCATATTCACCATTTTGCTGCTTTGATTTTTCTTCTTAAAGTGGCAGTAGGCAGTATATTTTTGGCGTCATTGGGCAAAAATTCCATAATAACCTTTCAGTATATTGTAATCCAAGTGTTCTGAGAGATAACTAGACTTCTGCACCTCCTCATGGCTCTGTTTTCAGGATTTAGAAAATCTAGCCCGTGACGGGAGACTTTGACCAATCACAAGTCATTTCATTGAGAGAGAGCGTTCCTATTGGCTGTGCTCCGGTCATGTGACTGGAACTTGGCGTTCCTTTACCAGATTTCACAATGGCGGCGGCATCACAAACGTTCTCATTTTACAGCTAAACCGTGCACTACAAGATGATTCTGAAAACATTTGAGGAGAGAAATAGGCATTAACGTAACATAATATTGATTCATATTTGATCAGCGCTGCCTAGTTTGACCATTTGGTCGGAGTTCGCGAGTGATTGACAGCCGGCTCTCATAGACGGCAGATGGACAGCAGACCTCAGATCAGCTCTTACTGCTTGTTTTCCTCCGGTCTGTGAAATCTTGCAGATGCCGTTAGGAGCACCGGAGGACACAGAGGGACATGATTTTTTTCAGGTTACCTGTTTCATGTACTACTGTCACGATATAGCGACCGTTTAATATAAAATAACTTTTTTTAATCATATTTGCTCCAATCTCGCCTACTTCAGCTTTAACAAAAATACAAATTTTATCCACTACTTTTTTTTTTCTCTGTGCTCAGCTTAGGGCTGCAACTAACGATTATTTTGATTGTCGATTAATCTGTTGCTTATTTTCTTGATTAATTGATTAGTTGTTTGGTCTATAAAATGTCAGAAAATGGTGAAAAATGTCGATCAGTGTTTCCCAAACCCGAAGATGACGTCCTCAAATGTCTTGTTTTGTCCACAACTCAAAGATATTCAGTTTACTGTCACAGAGGAGTAAAGAAACCAGAAAATATTCACATTTAAGAAGCTGGAATCTGAGACTTTTTTTCTTTAAAATTTAGTCAACCTGATTAATCGATTATCAAAATAGTTGGCAATTAACTAATCAATTATTTGATTAATCGTTGCAGCTGTAGTTGAGCTACTGTCGATGAACCTTAATACTTCCTGCACAGATCATGTTAAAGATAAATCCTGGCTGCTTTTATTTCCTGAAGAGGTCAAAACTCCTGCAAACACTTGCAGCGTAAGAACAACTTTATTGTCATATACCAGCGCATTTCGTCTTATGGCCTCGATCAGGGTCATCATAAAACACATTACGCAGCACATTCCTTTGTAATGTGCTGCGTAATGTCATCCATGTGGATTTCCTTGCAGGACAACGGCTGGATTTTTTGGGTTGCAATGAAATTTATCGCGATGGCCAATTTCTAAAAATGTCTCTAAAAGCAGAATGACTCACCCAGCGTGATTTGTGTGATTATGGCAAGTCTGTCAGTCTGCATTGTCTGCCAGGAGCTATAGTCACCACCAATCCACAGCTTATCAAGACAAACTCAGCATTCTGCCTCACTGTAAAAGCTTTCTTCCCTCTTTTCTGCCACAGACAGACACAGAAAAACCTCCCCCGTGAAGCATCATTGCTTTGTTAAAACACAGAGATGTCGTCCAATTCAATTGTGCTGCCAAACTCGCCAAGACATGCCCGAGACCCCTTGCACGATTCCATCTTTTTGTATTTTGTTTTATCCCCCCACCACCTTATTTGTTTTCTCATTAGCGTGGTGGTTCGTTAATGAAGAGCACGCTGCCAGAAGTTTAATAATGCTACTTCATTTCATTCATACTTAATAGCCGTTTTTTCACCTTTAGTTACAACACAACGGGGAGCCCAGATGATTCATAGTGAGGGAGATTTCATGCTCTTGGCGAGCTCAGATGGGAACACAGACAGAGATGCACTGAGACTGTGACATATGGGTAGGAGGGAAAATAGCTGCCTGAATGGGAGCATGCATCAATTCGGTAAGATAACCAACAGAGCGTCGTCTCACCCGAGCCAAATAATGTTTAGCTCCCCCTTTTGTGGACGGTTGCTGATATCAGTGCACTGAAATAGTGTTCTTACCCTCTCTGATACCGTCTTGAAATAAGTAATACACCAGCTTGCTGACTATTGTCTCTCCTGTGAAAGCTCCTACTGGATCTGTGGTGACCTCTAACACAGCTCAGTCCCTCCCCGGCTTGTTTTGAATCCGCCTGGTGGATTTACCACCACAGAGATAGGATCCTTATCCTGTCAGTGCACCATAATAACCAGACCCGGATTACTGTAGGAGACTCCCATCAGGTCAAAGACCCAACATGTAGGCTGTGTCCAGAAAGGGTGAATTTATGCCCTCTATAGTGCCCCTCAAATATTCCCACGATGGAACAAAATAAATATCCATGGCATGTACACTACTATGTGCTAATAATCCCACAATGCAATGCGTAGCAGTGTATAGATGAGATGTTGAGTTGAGAATGGTCATTCAAGTCTACACCATATATATGCTTTGTACAATCTGTGGAGGAAGGCAAACGGTCTAGCTTAAAAGGCCTGACCCCCTAGTCACCGCAGCACCCGAGGTGAGGTTTTGCAGTGACGACTAAGACGAGCAGTGGTAGAAGTAGTAACGTTGAAGAACTTTGGTAACGTTAAGAAGTAAAGAGAGTCAGAGTAATGTTAAAGTAAAATTTAAGAACTTAATGCTTCATCCGCACACTTGTCACAGCAGAGGGAAGCACATTGCTATAGCCAGATGAGTGACAACTTTGTTCGGCTCATTTTCTGTAACCAGTGTAGCATTAAAGCATGGTGGAACTAGAAGTGCACTCGGAGAGCGCGGTCCTCCGCCAAGGCATGTTTCATGTACGTCGCCGGATCGCCACCGAAATCGAATTGATTGTTCATAGTGCCACGCCCCACCCCTCCAAAAAATGTCATTCAAATCCATCGCAGACTTTTGGAGTAATCCTCCAAACGGACAAACCAACAAACCAACAAACCAACGCATAACAAAAACATAACCTCCTTCCTAGGCCTTCGGCCTTGGCGGAGGTAATTAGCAAACTAGTGGACAGCTGGCTAGTTGGGTAGCTTGCTAATTCCACCATGCTTTAATGCTACACTGGTTACAGAAAATGCACCAAACAGCGGGCTGGTGGCCAGCGGCAGCGCTGACAGTTCCTCCGCCTCACTCTTCACCACTCCGAAGAAGGACTGACGTGTTGTCACCATAACCACTAACAACAATGGCCATTTTCTTTTGTGCTAGTCAAATGACCACGGAAAACAGTTCAATGTCCGTTCTACTCCTATTCTATTTCTATAGTTTTTTGGTTTAATACTGCATGCCCAGACCAGTCTACATCCCAGTACAATGGAAATTAATGACATTTCTAGTAGAAAGTTCCAATGAAAACTCTTCTCAGTGAGGTTTGTAAATGATCCAGGTTAAACAGGACTCTGTTATTGGAAAGACACTCGACTGGTGAATATTTTTAAATCATCATCGTCGTGTCAAAGCTGTTAACACCACCATGCTTTCACCTCCATGTATCTGTGAAATTCCATTTACAGATATCCCAAAATATGGGCACATAAAACCAAAAACAATATGCGTAGCTAGATAGAAACCTCCACTATGGGTAAATGAGGCCGTTGAGGCTCTGTCTATGGTAAAAGAACAGCACACTCTTTCTTGTTTTGTGCCATAAATCAGTGAAGAAATCCAGCAGATTTCCCACCAAAGCAGACCTCCAGTATCGAGAGGCTGCTAACCTTCTTTTGCAACAGTTTTGTCTGTTTGTTATGCTAATATGAATGTGACAATGATTTATTGACATCAAACCACAACATCTTGATTTTGCAATTAGACCTGAATAACCATACACAGATGTAGCTGAGCCTTCCTCTTCCTGACCTTTCTTGTCACACCGTGCAGCTGCCTGTAAGGACTCTAAGCGAGCTCTGGAGGTATCCCAGCATGCCGAAGACATGGGTCTGATCCTCGGGGCCTGCGCCGGCGGTCTGGTGGTCCTCATCCTGCTTCTCGGGGCCATCGTCATCATCGTGAAGAAGGGGTGAGTGGCTGTGAAAAGCGTACGGCCGGTTGACGTGAGACGGGGTTTCGACCTTTTTTCAGAGTCAAACATCCTCAGTCTTATTGTTCGTGTGTAGCCGATCCAGAGGAGTAAATTTATCTCTATCCCACTTGGCAGCTAGGGTCTATTGAAGAAAGCATTTGGCAATGAGAGTGAATTACAACCAGAGTTAGTGGAATGGTAGAGCATTAATCCTAAACTCTCCCACCGCTGCCTCAGCCAAGCTTTTTTTTTTTGTTTCATCTCATCTTTTAATTTCAAGGTCTGCGTGTTGGCTGAGCACATTCAAATGCAGCCTGCTCGCACTGAAAATCGCTGGCTGCTTTCCACCTGCAAATTACCTCTGTCGTCTATCGCACCTGCAGTGTATTCTTCCTTCGCTCGTCGGGCGATGGTGGAACACTCATCTGAGTGTGAAATATTTCATCAAGGGGCATGTTATTCCATTGCCCACTCAATTACATGAGGCGAGCAGCTGTGAGGTGCCAGTGGATGGGCTAGTAATTGGTTAGGAAGGTTGTTTTTGCTTCAGTTTTTTTTTTTTATTTTGGAAAGAGGAACTTCTCCACCCCTGAGGAATTATCTCACAGAGAATAGAGGGAGATTGAATGGGATGTCTGGAAGAAGGCAGTGACTGATAAGATTCAGCGGGTCTATCTCGCAGCCACAATAGGAACTAGACAGCCACATGGGGGGAAAACAGGAGCAGACATGTTTATATTTAGCCGCCAGATATTCTCACTCGTATGCAGTTAGACTGTATATGTAAAATATGTTTTGGTTCTGTAATTAATAGTAAAATTAGAGATCCCCCTGCAGCATATTTATTTAGTCGGGTTCTGGTCAAATGCGGGAAATGGAAAATAAAAAAAAGGGCGTGCTGCACATCAAAACTCAGCTCTGGACCAGCTTCACACTTTGTAGTGCTTCAATGCTTCATCAGGCTCACGCAAGGTCAGACATTTTGGATAGGTTTTTAGACACATACATATCCACCCCTCCATTTTCTATTCCAAATAGAGATTCTGAAGAGAGAGAGAGGTTTTGAATAGGTTTAGTACACACAATGGCGCCTAGGTACACTGCTTACTTATTGCGTTGTAAACCCGTAGTGCTTTTTTAACAGTGTGGGAACCAGAAGATGTAAAATTGTAAGACTTTTCTAATTCAGATTTTACACTGTTGAAAAAAATGCTTAGGGCAAACAAAATGGTTTTTTCTTTTCTTTTAGGGCCGTCAAAGTTAACGTGATAATAACAAGTTATCGCAAAGTTGTTTTAACGCCACTAACTTCTTTAACACATTAACATAACTTGCGATTTTTAGGTTGTGGCGGGTTTTAAAACTGGAGATGATACTGGCATCATATAAAAAACTAGAAAACCTCAAGAATCCATTGGTACCACCATGTCATACGAGCTTATCGTGAAAGAGGCTAAATAAAAACGCTCTCACCTCAAGATATGTGAATGAAAATGGGTTCTATGGGTACCCACGAGTCTCCCCTTTACAGACATGCCCACTTTATGATAATCACATGCAGTTCTGGATAAGTCACAGTCAAGTCAGCACACTTAACTATGGACAATCATGCAATTAATCGCGATTAAATATTTTAATCGATTGTCTTTCAAAATAATTTATATTCACTGTCCTATAGATATTCATCGCCACGGCCTCTCCCCCTTTTGCAAGTTTTTATGCATTTATTTCTTATTTATAGACATGTCTAATCACTACTTTGCGATCTTGTCTTATCCTGAGCGTTCACAATTAATTTATCAAAGTTGATCGCCACCATGTCCCTTCAGTCTACCCCTGTCCAACACAGTCGCCGGATATTGCTTATCCAGACATCTATAACGCTACATATTTGATTGAATCACCAGGTATTCTTAGGCTTAGTGTAAATAACCCAACGTGTTTATAACCAACTGTTTGATCGATAGGCGATAAAGATTTGGTTGGAGACGACAGTCTGATGCTGCTACAACGTTAATGTATGACTGTATTATTGCAGCAGCCTCCCCACTCCAGCTAACGTTAGCTAGCCATCAGTGGTAACCGTCACAACATCATTTAGGGATTTACCACACTGACAGTCAATATTCACGTATGCTGTTGTCTCAAATATCTCAGTGTGAAAGCCTCGGTGAACCCGCTACACAACAGCTTTACGTCATTTTCCAGTTTCTCTCCGTATGTGACAGCGCCTTTCTTTCCCCCAAAAGGGGGAGCAGCCTTTAGCGATGACGGTCTGGTCGATGTTTTTTATTCATTAGTAAATTAAATAATCTATGTTTGTTCATTTGATGGCACATCACAATTGTTTTCTTCAATTTAAACCGATAACCATGGTTCTGTGATGTTTACATGAGACTAGGGATGCACCGATACCACTTTTTTTCAGACCGAGTACAAGTACAAGTACAAGTACTTACATTTGGGTACTCGCCGATACCGAGTACCGATACGAGTACCGATACGAGGGTGTGAGCGACACACGGCAGGCTTGGGAGTCCCGCATACGAGGCGGTGCACCGCAGCTTTACAGCGCTCCCAGTCCAGGCCGCACCACCAGCCCGTCTCGCCCGCACCATCGGGGAGGTGGAGTGAAAGTAAAGTGGTATCGGTGCCGTTGTATCTGAGCCGTTTTGCGAGTACGAGTACATGAGTACAGTATTGGACCCGATACTGGTATCGGGTATCGGTGCATCCCTGCATGAGACATTATTAAGCCTTAAAACTGTTACTGCAGGAAAAAAGTTAAGAAATGACAACAGCCTCCTAAATACAGCAGCATAAACACAGATATAAACCTCAGAACAAGTTGTCGTCGGTGCAGAGCTGAGTCTCGGTGCGCAGCAGGCCCCTTCGTTCGTTCACTCTTTAGGCTTCGATCCTGCTTCATGATTGCTTGGCTAGGAACATCCCAACGCACTGAGCATCTTCATTTATCTTTCTGATGCCCATCTTGATAAACCATAGTCACCTCTCTTTTTTTTCTCCTCGCTCTCTGTCTCTCTCCTTTCCTCCTCCTTCATGCTAATCAGAAGGGACTTCTATTCTTACCCTTACTACCCGTAAGTGACTCCTTTCTCCATCCCCCCACCCTGACACCCTGACACCCTGACGCCATCCTCCCCTTGCTTGCCCTTCGTAGCCCCAGGATTACTAGAGTGGAAATGAGCA